>LHCL01000040.1:0-276609 GCA_001305275.1 Talaromyces verruculosus | reverse complement strand
TCCCTGAGCTATGATACGCGCTAGTCAAAACAAGCCTAGCTCCCGCAGATTTTGTTAGCCGTAACCCTGAGCTATGCCATAGCTCAACGCAAACTAACGATAGCACTGGACTATGCTCATACTTTCGGTGTGATCCATACTGACATAAAACCAAGTAATGTCTTCGTGCAGCTAGAAGATGAGTCGCTTATATTAGCATCATATCTTCCCGCTACTGCTGCAGATCCAGCAGCCTTTGATCCATCAACCAAGCCTTGGCTGATCGAGTCACAGCCTATCGCACTCTACTGTCCAGATTTTAAACTAACAAGTGAGGTCAATATTGTTCTCGGCGACTGGGGAGTTGCTACGTGGAGTAACCCGTATCTCACTGAGCTAATACAACCCGTCCTTTTACGAGCTCCAGAGGTGCTCATTGGGGCATCATGGGGACCGACAGTTGATTTATGGAACTCTGGCGCAATGCTTCTCAAAGCTACACGGGGTAAACGGATGTTCTCAGGAAAAACACCACCAGATGAAAAATACGGCATCCGAATGCATTTGCGAGAAATTGAAGACATGTTCGGGCCCTTTCCTAGGTCGTTTCTTGATCCTGGTGATCCAGAGATCATACAGGACTGCTTTGACGAAGACGGAAAAGTGACGCATTTCTCCAAATTTTCGGGGCCGCCATTAGAGTCCCCCTGGTATATGGAAGGGTTGACGCATGAGACTAGCATTCTATTCTCGGCATTCTTACGGAAAGTAATGAGGATTGACCCAACCAAGAGAAAGAATACAATGCAGTTGCTTTCTCATGACTGGATCGACATCGTTGAATTTCCTGAACCGGTTGACGACGATGACTCGAGTGACTAGTAAGGTTTATTGGGGGTTTCAAATTTCAGTCGTTTCATCCAAAATTGCCACTCACGCCGTTAAAACTATCACGATTGACTATTTGGTACAGAATGCTAAGAAACATTGATATCGCTACATGATCATTCATATTTACGCAATAACAAATTTGGGCTTTTGGCCCTGGAGCGTTAGATGGAAGGAAGCATAGACACATGGGCCAACGTATCTTGTTCATGTATCGCTGAATCTTGAAACCACCTAGGCAGCTGATTAAGACTAAACATTCATGGATTGCAAATAGGTGTATATAGCTCCAGCATCCATGTGCCCAAGAACACGGTTTCAGGAATAAGATTTGAAAAAAAGATCCACCATCTAAGTCCCTTAGATAATATCATGAACACTCCATGTTTGACCGATTCACTTTTCTAAGTTACCTGGTACCTCGTGCATGACATAATCATGCACTTTACGTACAATTGAACTTGTTTCCGTCCGGCGTCCGCCCAAAATAATCATCGGTTAGAAGCTCTAGGACTAGAAAGTGGCTGTAACCCTAGCTCCCTATTAGGCTAGGTCTCTAGCCGGAGATTACATCGGAAAGGCAGCCGATTCATGAAGCTCTCATGAGTATCCAATCAAAAGAAGAGATATCTCCTCGTGCTTTGCCGACCCCCACGATTACGACTGGTCGCGTTTCTTAGACCCGATCTAGAGCATTTTAGCCTCCAATTTCGTGTAGCCTAAAATGGCATCTAGCCTTATTGAGCCCCCCATGCCAACCGAACCGTACCAGAGCAATTTAATGGGTGGGGCACAAGATTTTGAAGATCGGTGACTGATTAGATGCAACGACAGGCACCTGGGAAACCAAAGCAGGAATCAGGCGAGCAGCGTGTCGACGGGTTGTCAACCAGGATGGGTATAAGAATAGAGCTTTACCCTTATGCATATCACTTTTCTTTTTGATGAGACCCTGTCCCGCCATTACTGATCCTTCCGCGCACTATGCCTTCGATCCTAAGGTATCTGCCAGTCGTGCTGGCGGCCGCTAGCAGCGTCGTAAAGGCGGCTCTAGCGACGAAATCGTCGGCCGTTAACACCACGGTCTGCAATGGACAGACATACGTGTATGAAGAGTTGGCCGGTTACGGATACCTACCCAGCGATTTCCGGGACCGCTTTGGCGACAGCGTCAGTCTTGGATCTTCCATTGCTATCGATAAAAGTACATGGTCTCAGAAAGGAAACGTCTATGAGGGCATAATGTACGCCTTACCGGGTATGCCAGATATCACAAACTTTCACATTATTGTTGCTGTTGTATTTGTTTTGATCATTACCCCATAGCTATTTTTGTATCGGTCACTAACTTGTTCGCGAAAAACAGACCGTGGCTGGAACACCAACGGCACGGTGAACTTTCAAGGCCGTATCTACAAGTTGTGGTTGAGACTTACTCTGGATGAAAAGGCAACGGTTGAAAAGCCCTCAGGACCAAATCTAGATATCAAATATCTAGATAGCATTCTGCTGCGTGATATCTATGGCCAGTATATGACTGGCCTGGACGCCGACGCCGACGGCCCTTATTTGACTTATCCAGAGATCTTTCCCTTCCCACCATTTCCAGAGGTTCCGTCGGCAAAGTACACCGGAGATGGTTTTGGTGGTGCCGGTGCTGGTGGGTTTCATATGTCGCTTGATTCCGAAGGTCTTGTTCTTGGAGCCGATGGGACTTTCTGGATTAGCGACGAATATGGACCCTATATCTATCAATTTTCCGCAGACGGACTTCTTTTACAGGCCATTGAGCCTCCAGCAGCTTTTGTGCCTATGCGCAATAATTCTGTCAGTTTCAGTGCTGACTCTCCACCAATCTATAACCCAGATCTTGAAATAGACCCCTCCGATAACCCAACCGGAAGAGATAACAACCAGGTGAGTGGCCATGCTTTGAGACCATTGTAGAAGTTGCAAGAGTTAAAAAACTCACGTGTTTTCCATTCCACTTCTAGGGTTTCGAGGGTCTTACTATCTCAAATGATGGTACCAAACTGTTCGCTCTTACCCAGTCCGCACTCAACCAGGACGGTGGCCTTAAAAAGAAGCAAAGGCGACACGCTCGCTTGGTAGAATACGATCTCACTTGGACCAAGATTAACCCTACCTACGTTGCTGAGTATGTAGTCCCATTGCCGCTATACGACGACGGTAGTCAGGTTGCTGCCCAATCCGAAATCCACTACATTTCGGATACCCAGTTCATCGTACTTGCTCGTGACAAAAATGCCGGCCACGGACAAGATTCTTCTGAGAGTGTTTACAGAAATGCCGACGTCTTTGATATCTCTTCTGCTACTAACATCAGGTCCGATCTCTACGATGTGTACAATGGCACCATTTCACCAAGCGGCGTTCTGAACTCGGATATCACACCAGCTCAATACTGCACTTGGCTAGACTTCAATGTCAACAGTCAACTGAACCGTTTCGGTGTTCACAATGGCGGTGATCAGAACTCAACTCTTTTGAACGAGAAATGGGAGAGTCTCGCCTTGCTTCCGGTTGACCTTCACGGCAAGAATGAGAAAAACGAGTACTTTATCTTCTCATTCAGTGATAACGATTTCGTTACACAGAACGGTACGACTTCTCCTCTGCTTTGCTTCCTCTTTGATATTACGATAAACATCGCGACTTGTTTTTTTTTCATGCACTGACAGCTCTATCTGTAATTCATAGGGTACATGAACTTCGGTCGTTACCCCTATGCTGATGCCAGCGGCTACAACTTGGACAACCAGGCATTGGTCTTCAAGGTCCAACTGCCTAGCGGTGCAAACCCTCTTGTCTAGTCCTATACTTCTGTCGAAGTATGTACGGTGGCTAAGAAGCCAGAAGGATTTACATACTCTCAAACGAGTGGTTATTGGAATAAAATCACGTGATTTTTATTCCAATAGTGGTTCAGGGTTAGGGTTGATTTACCTACCATACTGAACCGTGCTCTGTATCTCCATGTGGATTCTCGATATATATAAATAAATACCTAAACCATATCATTTAGTCGGACCGAATTTTCATTAACTTGACCCCGTTCTTTCAATCACATGAAGATGCCTTGATATTGTGAATGGCAAAGCCGGGTAAATTCAGGGCCGTGAAAATGAGATCATTCCAACCCGAATGGAGGGGAAGTTTAGTCGAGATGGCATACCAGACTTGCTCCGACTCGAATTTGTTCTTCTTTAACATGGAGGAACAATTGGACATTCCATAAACTGAAAAAGCACTAAAAACATTACAACGAGAAAATATAAAATATGCCGTGTCGACCAGCAATAGCATCCATGTCCTTGGGCCGCGCCTGGGCTCATCATCTGCCTGAAAAGCTGACGAAAGCATCCGAAGCTGGCTTCGAGGGAATCGAGATATTCTACGAAGATCTTGAGTATTTTGCGAGTAATTACGGTGACAACAAAGAAGAAAAGAGCCTACTGGCAGCTGCGCAAGCTATCCGTGACATTTGCGACGACAACAAATTGACCATCATCGGCTTGCAGCCTTTTCTGTTCTATGAAGGCATTATCGATAGGCAGGAGCATGCATCACGAATCACAAAACTAAGACTATGGTTCAAACTCGTTAAAATCTTCCGGACAGACATTATCCAAATACCTTCGAATTTCTTGCAGGAGGGTATTACCGGTGACATAGATTTAATCGTGCAGGATATGCGAGAGGTGGCTGATTTGGGCCTCCAAGAGTCCCCAGTTGTTCGATTTGCATATGAGAATCTAGCCTGGGGAACTTATATCGATACCTGGGACAAGATGTGGGAAGTTGTTGAACGTGTTGATCGACCTAACTTTGGATGTTGTCTAGACACTTTCAACATCGCTGGTCGAGTTTGGGCTGATCCTGCAAGCCCAGACGGCAAGACGCCCAACGCTGAGGAAGCCCTCAGAATATCAATGGACAAACTACGGCAAACCATTGACATACGCAAAGTGTTCTATGTACAGGTTGTGGATGCAGAACGGATGATAGAGCCTCTCGTCGAAGGGCACCCGTATTATGTAGAAGATCAACCTTCAAGAATGTCATGGAGTCGCAATGCCCGGCTATTCGTCTATGAAACTGATCAGGGAGGCTATCTCCCAGTTGTGGAAATCGCAAAGGTAATACTCAAGGATTTGGAATTCGACGGTTGGGTTTCGATGGAACTGTTTTCGCGTACCCTTGCGTACACGGAACCTACAATACCTCATAGCCATGCTCAGAGAGGTATTGCGGCGTGGAAGAAACTCAAATCAGAACTCATGCTTTAATTTACGCTCTAGTCTTTCTTAAATCCACAATTTGCAAAGGACGTTAGTTCTTTGTCGAGGATACTCTGTTCTTCCCTCTCATCAAGGTTGTATCTCTATCAAGAACGAATCACACCCTTACTTGATGTGACTTGTGATGTAGAGAATGCACAGCAAATTTCACTATTTAAAATATATAATAAGCCTATCGCGTTCTTTTCGAATATATTATCATCTTGGTGAGATGTTTGTATTGCTAGCAGTTTAAACGTGAACCTGGATTATCATTGACATGTGTCGGTAAAGGTAATAGCCGGTGGGCAAAGATATTGTTGTTCAACCTTAAGGTCTTTTTTACAAGTTTCGAGATTGCAATCGTTTATTCTACAACGCTAAATCTTAAATAAGACCGAGGCAAATCTACGGATTGCGAGTGTATATTTTCTGTATCGTTAGAATATTCAATCGTTATAAGCAAGTTATCACTTCATTCTTCACCATCATGCCTTCGGTTCTTCTTATCAATGGACCGAACATCAACCTTCTCGGAACGCGAGAACCTCATCTATATGGAACGGTGACACTAGCAGACGTTCAAAACAACTGCGCCCGAATTGCGGCAGAAAACGGGACAGAGTTCGACGCTCTGCAATCCAATCACGAAGGTGTCATCATCGATCGGATACATGAAGCGCGTGGAAAGGTCGATCACATCATCATCAATGCTGGTGCTTTCACACATTCAAGTGTCGCTATCCGGGATGCGCTTGCTGGTGTGGCAATTCCCTTCATCGAAGTACATATAACCAACGTATACGCTCGGGAATCTTTCCGCCATCACGGCTATCTATCAGACAAGGCAGTGGCTTGTATCGTGGGCTTGGGGACATACGGCTACGAGGCTGCGATGCAATTTGCAATCCGAAAGATAAATGAGAAGGCAAACGAGGAGACATAACTCATACCTAGACTAGCTTTCGTTGGGTACATCTTCCTCGAACCATGCTGGCAGTGCCAATACATACCTAGCGATCTGGCTCCAGCTAGATAGAGAGGAATTCATATTTATCCGTGAATGCAACAATATCCCCAAATTTCTATTCCATCATGAAGTTGTAGTTTGGTGAGTGGCATACGCCGGGCAATATCTAGAAGAGCTGTGAGAAGCTCGAGGGTGGTTCAACCTATTGCTATGTACAGTTGAAGGAAGCTGGTTAAACAATTAATGATGCATGTTGGATCGAGATTTTAGATCTCAGACAATTAAGGAAGGAACCGAGATTTTTGTTCTGTAACATTGATTTTGCGCATTTCTCCGCATATTGCAGGAATATGACGAACCCACGGTCGCATCTATTATAAGTCTAATGAGTTATGTTTGATAGTGTCAATAATAGATCGTGACATGGACTATCATAAACGGAATGTACCAAATTAGGGAGCCTCGTTATATTACATTTCATAATACTAACCAAATTATTTGACATTCTATTTATGTTCTATACCCTTGTCTCAGATACATGTACACGTAAGGCATCTGCAATTGCCAGCACCGGCGCACGATACCCTGTCCATAACTCAAATTGCGCATATGCCTGTCCTTTCAACACATCCAAGCCAGAAAATACCGACCACAGCTCTAATCGGCGAGCAACTTGCATTATAGCAGTGACCTTTGGCCTATAAGCCATCTCAACGAGCACACCGGACTGATTCGACACAAATATGGTGTGGGGTATATCGGCCTCAGTCATGTCATCTGCTGGGACACATGCAACGATACAGTTAACAGGCGTTGAAACGTCCTGTAAGGTCTGAACAATGGAGAATTCTATAGTAGGGAAGCTTGAGACCATCTGTTTTGCGCGCTCCATGGTGCGATTGACGATAATGATACGTGAGCAACCAAGTTCTTGGAGGGCGTAGACAGCGGCTCTCGCAGCGCCTCCAGCTCCTAACACAATAGCGGTATTTGAATAGTTCAGTTGAATGCCGCTGTTTTTTATGCATTTCTGGATACCGAGCCAGTCTGTGTTCTCGCCGATCAACGTTCTCCGAGTAGGATCTTCTTCCGATTCTCCCACCACAACGGTATTCACCGCGCCGATGATTCTTGCATTTTCGGATATGGAGTCTAGAAATGGTTGAATATTGAGTTTGTGCGGGTAGGTTACTGAAGCACCCCCAAAATCCCTGCTCTTTAGAAGATCCTTCACCGAATCATCAAATTGTGGTGTCTGGTATATTGAGTAATTGTGTGGTAGACCTAGTTCTGTAAAAGCAGAGTTGTGTATTACTGGGGACAGTGAGTGAGAAATGTTATTTCCCAAAATGACAAATTTCTTTGATGGTATCTTTCCCGTAAGATGCCGAACCTGATTTATGTTTTTGACAGACATTTGACCTGGAGCTGTGGGAACCGGAAGTAGGGCATGGGTGACCATAGATATCGGCGCCAAAACTCTGGAAAGTTTGCCCTCTAAGCCCATGCCAACTGCGAGAATGGGTTTTTGACTGCTCTCTCGGTGATCTCGTATAAACAGCATCAATTCGTGGTTGTCACTCTCTTTGGTGTGGAGTAGACTGAGTTTGACGATATCTATGAGTTGATTTCAGTCACGCACTCTTCAACCGTGATAGGTGCACGTCGAGATTATTTCTGACTATGCATGAGTGATATTGCTCACCTCCATATCCCAGTGCCGTACGGTAAGGCTCATTTAGGGAGGTCAAGTTCCATGAGACATTTCCGGTCCAGTCATGAAGTGAAGCTATCACTTTTGTTTGTTCTTTCTGTCCAATGATATCCGAGATCAATGCCACTGGCCAAGTCGTTTCTATGTCAATGTATTGGCAACCGATTCGTATTGCAGCTGACATCAACTCGCGAGCCTCTTCGATCGCTTGATCAGGGAATTTCCCCCCTTGGCGTACCGTTCGGATAGTGAAAAGAATTGGCAGAGTGGACATTTTCCTCAGAGATTCGATCTGGGAGAGCACGTAATCCACCGGTGGTGGTGATATAGTAGACGTCAGGCCATCAGGGGAGAGATGGTCGATTCGTAGCTCCAAAACATCAGCTCCATACGTGGCCCTCTCAACTTGGGCATGATCGAGATGGTTGACATTAGGACAAGCCAAGGCGACAATAAAGCTCTGTTTGTTGGCTTTATACCGTTTCGATAGCGTGTCGATGGCCAAACATGATAACGAGGCCATTCCGACTGCTGTTGCGTTATGCAGAATGAGAGTAGTTACAAGAAGGATCACTTCACAAACATTTACCAACGTCCTTGGATAGAGGAGTAGCCATTATTCTTGTATCTTATGTAATGGCAAATTAGATAGGATTGCTCTAAATTTTGTTAATTTGAAGGACAAGCTGTAAAATGTTTTAACCGATAACCATGGTTTCTGGTGCTACCGGTATACCCACGGCTCTATACTTACCCGTCATTCATTTCTCTTTCCCCTCCATTATTCGGAAGCACCTTTCTATAAATACAATTTGACAGATTTTTAAAATCCAACCGAAAGCGCTGAGACAGGTATTTCAAGCTACTTGGATGCATTTAATTACACTGAACGCAGCGCGATCAAGGCACAATCGACCGACATTGTTATTATGGTTGACTTCCATTCTCTCCCCGAGGGCTCTAGACCGAGCCACGCTGTGCGTAATAATGGTCCTGACAGTCTCGCTCTTGAGCGATACAAACTAAGGGAGCTTGCAGAAGGATGGCCCATGTATCGGTACGTTTATTCAAAGCCCACCAAGTTCAATGCAGAGTGAACATTTGGGTGACAGTATCTGACTTTCAAATGTACAAAAAAAAAGCGATGCTTGCGAGTGGGAGAACCTGCTATCTATCTTCCATCCCGATGCATTTATCTATACCACCTGGACCGGCAAAACACATCATCTGGATTTCATCAAAGCGTCTCAAGCTGGTATGGATAACGGCGTGTTCATAATGCATCGAATTCACGGCTCGAGTACGGACATTACTCCCGATGCTAAACGCGCTGTGACAAAGATGAAAGCAACTATAACACAGAGATTTGAGATTGATGGAGCCGAGGTTGATGCAGAATCGGATTGCCGGTTTTGTTTCTTTTGGGAGAAACAAGAATCCGGTGATTGGAAAGCGCGCTTTGTTCGTCATTGGTACGAGAAAGACAAGTTGATTCCAGTGAATCCAGCAAATATACCTCGTTTAAACGAGGAAAAGCTCAAAGAATACCCCGTCGGGTATAGATACCTAGCATACTGTCAAGAACTCACCATGGGAGTCAAGGTTCTTCTGGATATGCCCGGACATCGGAGAGAAGGTAGCAACATCAACGGCAAGAAGCATGACCTTCTCTACTGGCAAGCAAAGCAATGGCTCAACGGAGATTCCATTGACTTGTAGCTATGTGAAAATTGTGTATAGTTAGTTTACGAATGCATATACTCCTCAATATGCCCTATTTGATCTTTAATTTTGATTGCCACAGGACTGTAAATCGTACAGCATATGTGACCATTCAATCGCACCTCCAAAAAGCTATTACTTATGTCATCGATTATTTAGGCGTAAGCGGAGCCAAATCCTCGTGAACCACAGTACAAGCTATCCAAGAGAATATTGAGAAAGTCATATTCAGAAAGGGAGATTTTGTTACTTATATTGAGTTGTTTCGATCTCTACGTCTCGTATTTCGAATCCTGCCAGGGTCTCCAATAATACATAATCAATCTAACAAGTTCACATGCAGATCTTAAGTACCTAGATGTAGCTCCATCAGCAAATCGAACATCTAGGCCGCCTTTTTACCCTAAAGCTCATGTATAACACACAAATCAATAATGTCGAAAATCTTCCTTCACAATATTAAGGTGCTAAAGATAGGCTTGTTTTGTCCAGTCGGCCCCCTCCTCTCTCACGCGTGTATCTATGATGTCTATCCGAATGATAGCTACTCCAAATTGAGACGCTTCAGATCTCAATATGTTTTGCCTCGGGCTTCGTGTCATCCAATATCCCAGGAAGATTAGCTGCCTGTCGTTCAACAAGAATGTCAAGCACGGCTGCTCTTTTGGCCTTTGCGGTTCCTTTGGTGGAGAAGAGAATATCAACATCCTCAATTGCTAGTCCTTTTGTTTCCGGCATGAAAAAATACACGAAAGCGAAGCCGACTGTAACCCAGGCGGCAAAGAAAAAGAAAGTGCCATACTTGATATTCGTCATCATGTAAGGCGTAGAATAAGCAATCATAAACTGGGCTAGCCACTGCGTGCACGTAGTAAACATCTGACAGACAGATCGATACTCATTCGGAAATACCTCGGCACTGAGTAGATAATGGTTAGCATGAGTCGTGAATCAAGGGAACAACACGTCAATAAAAGGTTCAGAATCAAATGTCAGTCTGACCTGTATTGATGGGCAACGGCTAGATGACATGCAAGAAAGCATAACTTAAACTTATAAGGGTTGTCTTCTCACCAAAAAATCCAGGGGATGCCGTTCCACGAGAATGCATAGAATACCGCAAAAACGTAGATCATCACAATAGCAACATACGCACCGCCATCCTTGGGTGCCTCCCCTGAGAAGCTACCGGATTTCGCTGTGTACGCTCCTAGGTAATACATAGCGAAGGCGGCACCGACTGAGCCCACCAACATGGGAACTCTTCGGCCAAAGCGATCGATGATAAATATCATATATACCATCGTAGTAACCGTTTTCACAATTCCAAAGATACCCGTTGCCAAAAGTTTCACGCTGTCGCCACTAAATCCGATTGACTGAAATATAGTCGGCGAGTAGTAGTTCAAAGCATTAATGCCAGAAAGATTTTGAAGCAACATTAAGGCCATTCCAATGAGTAATCGCGGCCAAACTTTGGCGGTAAAAGGACCCTTCAGGTGGCTGATGATTGTAGAGGGATTACGCTCAGACTCTTCAACTATCTGGGAATTGATTAGTCCTATCTCCCAGTTCACGTAAGGATGATCTTCTGGAAGTTTTCGGATTCGAGCCAAAGACTTTCTCGCCACTTCTGGGCAGTTCTTCTGCATCAGCCATCGAGGTGATTCGGGTTGGAAGGGCATTGTGAACAGAAGTAAAGTGCCTGGGACAAATTGAAGACCAAATGGCAGCCTCCATTGCGTGTCACTAGAGTTCGAAATATGTAGTTGAACACCATAATTAACCCAGAACCCGACAATTTGTGAAACTTGGATGAAAATCTCGAAGATACCCACCAGTCGACCACGAAGAGCTGGAGGTGCGCATTCAGATATGTACGTTGGAATTATCATGGATGATGCCCCGACAGCAAGTCCCGTAACGACTCTACCGGCATATATCAAGCCGAGAATTCCCGGACTAGCAATCTCAAGAATGACTCCCACATTGAACAAGGCTCCACAGATCATTAAGATGCTACGTCGGCCAAGATTTCTGGTGATCAACCAACAAAGGATGCATCCAAAGAAACACCCAGCTTGAAATGTGCTAACAATGTTGGCGGATAAAGCAGACTTGGCGCTTGGACTTGCATTTGTGAAGTTAAAGCGAGATTTGAAGGAGGCAAGGCCGATACTACCTCCGATAAATGCAGAATCATAGCCAAACATGGCAGATCCCATGGACGCACAGAATGCGAGGAGGTAGATGCGGAAGTTGTAAATCTCTTTTGGGACGTCACCAGAGGACAGGTCCCTCGGTGTAAGGAAACCCATCACCACTAGTGGCATTAAGAGTGGGAAAACTGGATGCGAAGACCGTAGGTAGGTGAACATATGAATCCGTCGAATTTGGATGTCAACCAGGCATGCTTTATATACGACCGCGGGGCCTTGTGGCAGGTAATATATCTAACCGAGCAGAGACAGGGGTAGTTGACTGGAATCTCCTACCTAGGTAATTACTGACTCACTTTTTAGCTACTTGCACCTTCACCCCACTCTAGAACTCTGGTCACTCCAAAGTCTCACCTGCGGAGAAGGACTTAGGTCTGGGGCCCCGGAAAAAAGTACCCCGTGTTGTGAGCGAAAACTTAGGCTCTTAACATAGCCGTTGATATGAGCCGGAACACGACGCGCAGATTTGAGAAGGGTCTCTCTGAGCCGGAAAATTTAAGTTGATATTTACCTATATTCAAGTTGCATGATTCGTGAGTTGTTGCTGGGACCCAGGTCATGTGGCTAAATTTACTGCCGACAGAGGCGTTTGGACACAGACATCAAAGGGGAAAGTGGTAAAATACAGATCCGCTAGTAGCTTGCTTTTAAAAAACTATGATATTAGCCTCTGAACCAAAAAATAGTAGGGAATCTACTCCAGGAAAAAAACATACACGCACGTCTCTGTCTCTCTCCCTCTCTCTCTGTGTGTGTGTGTGTGTGCTGCATACCGTACTCCTCGTCGAACAGCGCATCATGACTTCCACAACGTCGTCTTTTCCGGATCAACGGGCCTTCTTTTATCTAGTGGGTGTTGGTGTCACACACTCGATAGCACCTCCTATGCATAACTACATCGCGAAAGCATTGGGTTTTGAATGGGAATTTGTCGCTCGTGAATGCCAAACTGTTGAGGATGCCCTTCAGCTGTTCCGGCTACCAACTTTTGCCGGAGGCGTGGTAACAATGCCCTACAAGACAACGATCATGGAGCATTTGGATGGACTTGATGATTATTGCGTGAAGATTGGAGCATGCAACAATGTCTACAAGACTGTAGACGGCCGGCTTCGTGGGGCAAATACCGACTGGCGCGGCATAAAGGGATGCTTGTTAGACTCGACATCACAAGGGAAGGGCAAGCCAGCACTTATCATTGGCGCCGGCGGAGCATCGCGTGCCGCAGTTTATGCACTTTATGACCAACTACAATGCAATCCTATATACATCGTGAACCGTGACGAAGGTGAGGTGAAAGCCTTGCTACGCGATACGAAAGGCTACAACAGCGGTCTCTCCATCGTCCATCTCACATCAGTTGAACAGGCACGTGAAGTTGAAGAAACACCCTTCTACATTGTTGGCACTGTACCGGATTTTGAGCCACGGACACCTACAGAATTGTCTGCGCACGACGTTCTCGAGTATTTCCTCAAATCGGGTCCTAAAGGTGTTCTATTAGACATGTGCTTCAAACCCCGAAGAACTCGCATTCTTAAACTAGGTGAACGCTACGGTTGGAATACTGTCGATGGTACCATGATAATCGCTCATCAAATCGATGAGCAATACAGGCTATGGTGTGGTGAGGAAAAGGCTAAACAGATTCCAAAACAAGGGGCCTGGGCTGTATTAAGAAAAACTGCAGATGAAAGTCCCAGCATCAATTTTTGATTAGAACAAGTATTTGTAATAGCCAGAGAGGGGGCCTTTCACTGTTGAATGGTTTTGACTGGGGCATATCAACATTGATCTATCCAGCAACAAAGTAGGTCTAAAGTAGAGGGGAAAAAATCATTAGTTTTTATATTCATTCTTTGTACAAATATCAATGGTCATGCTCGTAGACCTCATACTATCCATGGATCCATCCATGGATGATATATCAATGTCCACGTCTTATCGAAGGAACACTAAATACCGTGATCCCGAGAGTGTTGAATGAAGATATAGGTAGTATTTTGACCATGTCATCTCTCCTATCAATTCCGAACTATGTACATTGCTATGGCGGGCTAATATTCTCGTTCAGAACATGATTTAGGAACGTGGTTTATGCAGGAGCTATTGACTCCAGTGTATAGATAGGTTTCAGCCCACTCATACTAGCTATCTACCCAAGTGGCTACCATTGAGCACATTTGCCGGTATGAATTTGGAACATCCAGGTACCGGTACTTCGTGATGAATTTAGCCGGATTTATATGATCACTCTCGGCAGATGGTCTATCATCCATCATTTACTTGATAGTATGTATGATCTAAGTGATTAGAAAGTACTGTTACTGACGGCCCTGTTCGGCAATGATTTTAGACGATGCGAAACAGGTCATGGACGAGGCATTAGACTTCCGTCTATACTCATCCACAAACCTTTTGCGTGTATAACATGATAAACCCTCCCTTGGACATGACTTGAGCTTAACGTACGCTTACAATTCACACATCACAGCACACTAAATCCTCATCATTCATCATGGCCTGCGACTTTTCGGCAACTCTGCAAGAGTCATTTAAATATGGTTCATCGGCATTGAAAACAATTCCGGATGGCACACGGTTTAGCATTCCACTACTGGGCTATCCCCTGCATTTCTCTCTAGCACCGCTAGTCCATAATGTCATGTTTGAAAAGAAAGGTTTGCCATGGCGGTATCACTTACTGGAGTCAAGTGATCCGAACGACCTTCTGGATATCTTCTCTTCGTCTCGGAGCAGTGATGAAAAGACAATCGCGGCAGCAGTAACAATGCCACACAAAGTGAATTTTATGTCCTTAGTCGACGACGTCATGCCAGAAGCCCGTGAAATCGGAGCAATAAATACAGTTTTCACTAGAGTGGACAGACAGACGGGAAAGAATCGATTAATTGGAACCAATACTGATTATATTGGTATCGGACAATCCTTCTTCACATTGCCAACATTCATTGAGCAACACACGGCCGGCAAAAGGAGACCTGCAATGGTAATTGGCGGAGGAGGAGCGGCTCGGAGTGCCATTTATGCCTTGCACCGTCTTCTTGGTGTGGAGGAGATATACATAGTAAACCGCTTGGAGAGTGAAATCAATGAGATTCAAACTTGGTTTGCTAGCAACATGCCCGAGACATCATCCAAGGTCAATGCTTCTGGCGCAAAATTACGTGCAATTCTTTCCCTTGGGGAAGCGAAAGAGTTACCCACGCCATTTTATGTTGTGGGTGCCGTCCCGGACTTTCCACCTCAAACAGACGGCGAGAAAACCGCGCACGTTGTAGTTCAAGAATTTATGAAAAGGTCAAATCCTCGTGAACAAGGTATCTTGTTGGAGATGTGCTACCATCCTAAAGTCCGAACATCATTGTGTGAATTCGCCGAAAAAAGGGGTTGGAAGGTGGTACCAGGCACAGCTGCCATGATATGGCAGGGCATTGCGCAGCACATGCTGTGGACCGAAAATGAATTCCAAGATGTGCGAACAATAGCGCAGCAACTAGGTGAAATAGTGGAGGATGAGATAGTGAAACGGAATTCAAACTAGACTTGACGTGGCCTCAAGGCTACTAATCCCAGGCCCTTTCCTTGCCTACCTAGGTGGCCCTAGCAACGATATTGGGCCTCATATGGCGGAAGTCAACCTTCTTAGAAGATGTGATGTTTTCCTAGAAAAAAGCCATTTCTTTCGTTAAGTTTCGTACCCTGTTTTACCAAGCGGCTGATCTAGAAAATTGAGTAAACCGTCGTCTACCGAGTCATGTAAATATCCCAGATTGCGGGCGAATGATGAGTCAGGGAAACTTCTGTCAGCCGGATTAGATTGAACCAAACCGATTGTTTTTTCAGTATGCTTGGACGTCAGACATACCTGTCCAATGGGTATGAAGCTGCAATCTGCTCACATATAGATCCGAATGGAACCTCTCTAGACATGTCTGTGTGATCAACAAGATCAGCTGATCCCATCATATCCGAATATATCTCGAATTCCTCTACCGGTTGCATTTGGTAAGTGGAAGACTTGTCAGAATCGCCGTGACCTGTGACTGCAGAAGTTGCGAGAGGTAGCCGCTTCCAGTGAACCATTCTGTCTTCGCAGTCACCGGAACATGAAGTGTTGTCAATAATTTTTTTTAATGATTCACTTAGATTTGTGCTTGTTTGGCAACTGCTTGTTGACATAGATAAATCGATCAACTTCCTAGCTTGTGTTGCAAATCCTAAGAATAATGGAGGCACCCAGGTATTTCCTGTAACTCTCGTATACTTTTCCAGCAGCCTAGTCGACAGCTTAGCTGTTTCGGCGCATAAAGCCACATAAGCGATGTCCATATTACAGCTTTTTGAGAGCAGTGTCGATATGACAAAGTTGAAGGATAAATGAAGGACCAAAATAGGCGGTTTCAACGAATCTGGAGAATCCGTCCACTGGCAATATGCTGGAAGATTCAGCCGCCAATTTTGCAAGTATTCGAGGTCTGAATTAATGATTTCCTGGTCTCTAATTTCATCACTTGAGAACTTGGAGGAATAACACATAACCTCAAAGATGAATTTAAATGTGCTTAGAGCCCGCAATGGGCTCCTAGACGGAACTTCCTCTTTGGAATGAGCGGCACTTTGGGGTGGAACAGTCCAGACATCCCATTCTTCTAGACTCTCATCCTCCTCTTCATCTTCAATATTCAAGACACCATGGTTTGTTAGCTGATCTTCCGAAAGGCAAGGCGGTCGTCGAAGCAGCGTAGAGATGAAGTTATCGAGAATGATACACCCTTGAAAAACCTGCCTGTACCTTTTCAAGTGTGGCCGGTGATCCAAAAGATCTATCATTCTCACAGCCTGGGCAACTAAGACCCAAGCCGCATGTACGTGACCGAGTTTGAGACGCAGGAGAACAAGTATCAGAACCGCCTGAACATGTCCTATACTGAAATCGTCGTCGTCAATTAGAGCACGAGCTCTAATACTGATTTCCAAGTTTTGTGGATTAAGCATGGCATGTCTTTGAGATAACTGGGGCCGAGCCGCAACTGTATACGCTATAAGCGCCCACAACGACATGCGATGTCCCATGTCAGTAACCTGTCGATCGTGAGCGATCGAGCCAGGTTGACTGTGCATGACTCGTAACAACTTCTGCCGTTCGAGGATGGGGAACCAAGAATGTGTATATGCGAAATAGTCCTCCATAAGCTCAATGGTATGAGGGGGGAAGGGTTGTTTAAAAAGGTCAAACACATCCGGGGCAGTCGTCCTTGAATTCTCCGTTGTGGGTTCACATGTTGGACTTGTGTAAGAAGTTGGTACAGGATTGCTTTGCCGAAAACAGGTCCCAGTATCATTAGCTTCTATCTCTGAACCACAAGACGGTCTCAAGGCAGAAAAATCCACCGCATCGTCTTCGGGCAGAGGACTTTCATCCACGACGTCACAAGGTTGCTGTTGAATGACAGAATTTATTCTTCGGAAAGACGTCGAAGCACGCCATAATTGTATGCAAGTTTCGCTGTCATGACCGCCTAGCAGACAATCCTTCGTTTCCTGTCGACGGAGGAGCTTCTCGATCTGGGCCTCAGTGTCGGGATGATATCGCACAATGAGTCCCAACAAAGTCTCGAGGCCCCGTACATAGCCACTCTGCAGTCCCCGCCGCTTTACGGTATTGGCATAGACACACTTTCGGCCGGCGGATTGGCACATCAAACATGAGGGCTGTTCCCCGTCGCATTTCGACTTTCTCTTGCGGCACGGCTGGCACGCGCGGCTGATGCGTTGTCTCTTTCCCGGTGGCATATTTTGAACAAATTGTGCAGAAATGGAATTAATATAAAATTATCTCATCTATGGTCATTCTCTTGACTGCAATTGCTATTCCATTATGGCTCTGAGCAGCAAAACATGGGGAAGAGAAACTCTTTTCTGATGGCGACACCACGTGATCGGGTGTGGATTTAACCGACATTTTCTGACAGCGAAAAACGAACCCATAATATGATCGAGTCGATATTTTTCTTAGTCCAGGAACATCGTTGCGTGTTGCTGTATCCCATCCAAGAATTCTCTAGCAAGTCCAATGCGGTGCGCTGATAATTCCGAACACGATGAGTCGAATTTGCTCCTTGAATTGACACGAAAATGGTCGGACAGAGTCGCCGTATGGCCACACAGGCATACACCCCCGACACTTCCTTGGCGCTTGTTGGGTTCTTCGGGGCTGGGAAGCGAACGCTCGGTATAATAGCGTCCATGGCTCTTCATCGTACTTTCATCCACTTCGACAGTTACTTCGCTAAAAAAGTTGGTTTTACGCCACACGCATATCTCAAGACTAATGGTTCCGCGCGGTATCGTGAAACTGAGTACGATGTCACAAAAGAAATATTTACGAATCATGGGTCTGGGTGCGTTATTGTTGGAATCGGTGCCATGGGAGGTCAACGGCAGAAAATCCTCCTTGAGGACTTTGCTCGTAGCCATCCAGTCGTGTACGTGAGAAGAGACAGAGCCAACATCCAAAGATTGCTATTTTGCAATGACGAACAATTTCAACTTCCATTTCGAACAGGCAACGACTTCTATGAATCGTGTTCCAATTTTGACTTCTATAACATTACACAATACACGGATTCAGCAGACAATGTCTTTTCCTCGTCATATTTGAAGCTCAAAGAGACTGCGAAATCATTCAAACGATTTCTTTTCGGCTTATATAACATCGAAACGCATCGTCTCTACTCATCTGATCCTTTGACCTCTGCCTATACGTACATGGTACAAATTCCTCCTTCGTGGCTAAAGAGCAGTGACGCGAATCTAGAAGAGTTGGAGTGTGGAGCGGATGCAATAAATCTTGATGTTCGTCTCGACGTCAAAAATACGTTAGAAGATCTTTCACAAAAGATTGGCATGATTTGGAGACACTCTCGCGCCCCCGTGATCTTCGATGTCAGACTGAATCCTCGGCACAACGATTTACATCAGTATTTTACACTTCTTGAGACGGGTCTTCGCATCGGTCCAGATATGATGACTATTGATTTAGGGCTGTCTAACGAACTTATACAACGTTTGTTTTCTCGAAAAGGCTCTGTTAAGTTCATTGCGTCATATTATGTCCAGCATGGTTGGCAGCCAAGTCAAATCTGCGATCTCTGTAGAAGAGCGATCGAAGTTGGCTTCTCTGCTATACGAATAACGTCCACAGCAAGAAGCCCAAGTGACAACTTCCACATAACTTCCGTGGCAATGAGATTGACTAAGTCTCTGGACTTTCCAGTTATTGCATATAATACCGGACACCTCGGACGTACCTCTGTATGTTTCAATCAAGTCCTATCGCCGGTACTTCTTCCATCTGTGCATGGAGGTGGAATCTTCATACAAGATGTGCAGGCCGCTCTTTACACTTCTTTTTCACTTCCTAAGCACGTTTTCACCATATTCGGAAACAGCTTGCGCCACAGTCCATCGCCGGCCATGCACAACGCTGCCTACACAGCTCTGGGAATGTCACACGCATACCAGAGCCTAGAAAGTAGCGAATTTGAAGACATATGGAGCCTGCTTAATAGCGAAAAACATCGTGGGGTAGCTGTATCAATACCATACAAGACAAAAGCACTTTGTCTACTGGATGAGATCAGCCCTGAAGCAAGAGACATTCAAGCTGTTAATACTATACTCATCGAAAGGTTTTCGGACCCTGAGGATGGAATATCAAAATGTGTACTGAAAGGTTATAACACCGATTATGTCGGCATTCGAGAATGCATTCTTAGAAACATGTCTCCTGCCAATGCCATCAGGGAAGGAAGCACAGCACTCATTATTGGGGCCGGTGGAATGGCTCGTGCAGCTGTATATGCTCTTTTCGAATTGGGAATGCAAGATATTTTTGTATACAATCGAACACTGGGACGCGCCAACTCTCTTGCTAATTACTACAACCAGTGGGCCGTGTCAAAGTCAGGATCGAAATTAGGTCATCCAGCTCGACTACAAGTTTTATCTTCGATGAAATCCGACTGGCCAACCACGATGAGGAAGCCTACTGTTATTGTATCCTGCATTCCACCTTTTGATAGGAACGAAGGATCACATCATTTCATTCTACCAGACAACTGGCTCCAAAGCCCCACGGGAGGTGTCTTTATCGATGTATGCTCTATTTTCTTGATCAAAGAACATTTATTTAAACCGCTAACAGATGATTTTATAGCTCGCTTATCAACGAAAAGATACGGAACTTTCGAACCAAGTGATATCAAGAGCATCCGAAGGTTGGGTCCTGGTTGACGGATTAGATGTTCTGCTTGAGCAAGGAATTGTCCAATTCGAGTTATTTACCGGAAGGCCTGCTCCAATACATGTGATGAGACGTGCAGTGCAGGAGTCACGTCAACTTGGAATCTAGCGATTTGAGTGGCATTATTCTGTCTGGCTGAATATATAAACAACGTTCTTACATGTAGCATGAAGTCTATATGCCATGTATGCGAACTTCACACCGTGTTCAACCATCGTGTAATGAAATCTAACAGCTGTCATTACATTGACTGAAACTACAACTTCTTCGGGACAAGAGTCATTGAAGGTGTCGAAGGAGTCCTCGATGGCGTTCTAGATGCGGTTCTGGATGGATTCAACGAAGGTGACCAGGATGAAGACAGGGATGATGTGCTCGCGATGGATGTCACCACAACAGAAGACGACGTTGCAACTACGGGTGACGAAGTTGTCGCGGGTGAGCCAATTCCAATACAGTCCGTAGGTAGAGAAATGGTTTCAGACTAAAAGGCCGAATTAGCAATCCAACCGTATCTCTGGTTGTCCATACTTCTAAACTTACCGTTATAGTCACTGTGGCCACATCACTGACACTGGCCAAAAGCCAGACACCAGCCGACGGAGCCAACTGAACTCCGAATTCATTATGCTCTGGATCTTTGGCACAGGCTCCAGATGGCGCTTTATGTTTGTCAGTACATGATTGGAGTAAATAGCACCCATGGAGAAAACCAGATTGGTAACCTACAGTCAATCGCAGAGAGCGTCGCGCCAACTAGAGGTTGCAATCCAATTCCAGCCGATAGTCCTTTCCCTATACGTATAGAGGTAAGCAATCAATGGTCTTCAATGTTTTTCTAGAGCTATCTTACCAAGCACCGTCAGGTCAAACTCAATGTCAGCTAGTAGACTTAGAGAAATACCGGCACCAATTGAAGCAGATACAGTAGGTGTCAATCCAGCAACCTGGGGAGTCCATCCTGAAGCCTTAAAGTTTGATGGTGAAAGAAGGTCGATATACATCTCAGCAGAGTTTTCAACGCTGACATTCACGCCAGTTGTTACGGAGGCGGTGCCCTTTAATGGACCGATGTTCAACGCTCCGGTGAAGGCAATTTCCGGGCCTAAATCAACGATACTAGCAATCGTGATCCCATCAATTGGGATACGGAGAAACGTGTCTTTGAACGAGAGGCTATCACCAATATTTCCGCTAAGCGAGATGGTAGGATCTAGAACCACTGACACATCTTGAGGGACGATAGTAAGGGTTGCGTCCACAGGGATACCCAGTTTAGTTTTTATATCAAAGTCAAAGGCAACATCACCTGCAGTGTAACAAGTCTTGCAAGTAAGACCTACTGAAAATGTAGGGTCGATTGGGAAAGACCAGTTGCCAAATCCGAGTTGGTGGTTAAAGTCCAAAGTATAGTCTCCGGCGTAGTCGCGTCGAGCTAGATCCGTCTGAGGTACTGCACCTACATGAAGATGATAATTGGATGCAATATCGCTCCATTCGACACGAGAGCCAGACAACACAGCCGTGGCGGTTGCGTTATTGTAGTCAATAGAAGATATAGAGAAGGGCTGACGATCCTCATTCCATCCACACTGGCCAGCACCTGCAACCAGAATAAGGGTATTCTTTGCTGCCTGATTTGTCCAGCTCCATTGACTATGCAGCAGTGCATATGCCGACGTATCATCGAACTGCAGGGTTACTGTATTATTGGAGCATTGAATAGACCTGGTCGAATCTTGAAGCCGTTCAAGATTGACAATGCTCTCTGTTTCATCTGATGTATAAAGGGTGAATGTTGCGAGAGCTGCCCGGTCACCAGTTGCACCTATACATATAGATGTTAGTCTAGCATACATGCTCCGATATTTTCATTTTAGCACATACCACCCCATAAGAACGATTCACTTGTTTGCAAGTCTAAAGAAGTAGTATGTACTGCTCCTGCATTAAGAGTAGTAGAAGTTGTCGAAATAATTGGCTGTAGCTTCAAAGAGTGACCCAGACAACTAAATAGCGAGATAATCCACAGAGGTGGTTGTAAATGAGAGTATTGCGGTGACATATTGACCGTAGATCTTTTGAGGCCGAATTGTGCGAAAACGAAGGAAAATAGCAAACACAACTGCGAATGCTTGAATGAAAGTAATTACCGGCACGAACCTACTTGCGCTTCTCGACGTTGATTAAGCCAGGAACCGGCAATTTACAAACATGTTTTGAAGGGACATTCAGTATTTAAGAATCCATTTAAGGGTTGTTTCAGGACGTCAAAGCACGTGCCTGAACTCTGAGCGTTGCATGCTGCCCGGCTCTTGTCAGCTTTCTGGCAACAAGGCTTGAATAAGTGATGTCTAGGTTCAGCAGGGTAGCACCAGCAGAGATGACATCCAGCTCTGGCCCCATACCCGTAATGTAAGCAGAAGTGATGATCAGATTTCCCCTGAGGCTTAGGTGCTGTTTGTGAGACTGCGGCTACAAGCAATTGCGCTGTTTATAGATTTAGTTTATGCTAAAGCTACGAGCAATTTACGGAGTACTCAATTGAGTAATAGCGTAGAAGTTTTCTGTTACCATCGAAACTGTTGCTAGAAGGATTTAGGGAACTGTGGAACTGTGCCTGACAGGATTGCTCGGCTTATCATAGCCCTAAGTGGTTGGAGCGATTCGAGCCGGCGTTACAGTTTTGGACATCGTGTTTCAGACAATGCAACGCTTCATGTCAGCATAATCGTGTCCCAATTCAGGGTCCAATTTAATTATACAGTTTGTATATTTGAGGAGAATGGATCGTACATCCTTCTCGTATTCCGAGACAATTGGGGATTTCAAGGTATATACACCTACGTACAGCGTATGGTCCCGGAGCATCATCAATTTACTTTCCGTGAATCTCTGCACTAGCCATGGTTAGAACTGAAAAAATCAAATTCCGGCGCGCAAATCATGAAGATCCTTCATTTACGTACGTAGTTGTACCGAGTAATTCTAACAATGCGGGAGATCTATAGGTAACCACCCAGTTAGCCAAGTACGCATGTTATCCGTCTGTAAATATGACTTCTCGCCTAGACAATACAACTACATAACATGGGATTTCTAGTTATTGGATATTCGGATTGCGCACTGTTCTATTTCGTTCGAATGTAAGTCATTGGCCAAGGGGTATAGATCCATCCCCATGGGCAACTAGGCAACTGGTACCTAGTACGGAGCACGCGTGTACATTCACCATAGGACCTACGAGGCCGATCACCGGACGGTGTCATTAATGCTTTATAGTTGTATTACTAGGGTTCCAGGAATAAATTTGGCATCCTTTCAACGCCCTGCAATTTTCCAAATCAAGCGCCAAATGTGCCTGTTTTTCAGGGTTTGGCACGAGCCGAAAACAAGTATACTCAAGCTGCGTCCATGTATAGTCGATGGAATATTATGTTTCTGACGAACCATTAATCCTACCTAGCTATTATACGTATCTCGGATCGATCTGTACAACCGGTCAGGAATACAGCTTCGTGATGTCTGGGACCATCATATGGAGAAACGCAAAGGTGCGAATCCGATAAACAAAATGAATTTGTCGATATAGCTATTCATTTATAAGTAGTCTCCCAAGGACAATCCCTAATTTATAATGATGTCTAGAGCCGTTGTATGGAGAACTCAGTGATGATAGGAGGAAATCATCTGAATTAAGATTCCTTGATGGTGCAGAATATTGGATATACATGTACTAGGTACTATTAATTTAAAAGAAAAATGAGCCTTGATAATACATCTAGGCGACAATTGAAAATAGGAATTGAAATACTCCGGGTTGGCACCATATCTTGTCTTGGGCTAACCCAGCCTATTCTCGTGTTATTATTTATGAAGCTATCCTCAAAATTGCC
Organism: Talaromyces verruculosus; assembly: GCA_001305275.1. Classification (NCBI taxonomy): domain Eukaryota; kingdom Fungi; phylum Ascomycota; class Eurotiomycetes; order Eurotiales; family Trichocomaceae; genus Talaromyces; species Talaromyces verruculosus. The sequence goes on along the minus strand of LHCL01000040.1, from coordinate 252,591 downwards.
TGATTATCGAACGTTGAAGTAATCAAATCTATTTTACATACTATTCAATAGTAGTATAAATATAGATGCGTATATCGGTTCCTTTCTTTTATATCATTGCTATGTGCTGCGAACTTGTTTATCTACTCTCCGTTCTTTCCCCTTGTTGAATCTCGAGTCAAGATTGCCCTTGCAGGAGCACATCCTAGGAAGGCTCAACTACTTAGATAGCCGTTAATACACAGTATTAAGTAAACGATATGGAAGTCTTGCTCAAAAATAATTATATCAAGTGGGAGTCATTGATTACTAATCACAAGCAAAAGCCTTGGTATAGGCCCACGCATATATTCCATGATTACTGAACAGGTACGTTTGATTACTATACATTGAATACTTTATAACTTTAGTTACGTAGCAACCAACTATAAAACCATAATGTCTTGACAGTTCCTCCTAAGGATTACCCATGAGGTGATGAAGGCATTGATTGCTACCTGGAACATAGAAACGTAAATCTTTCCCAACACAGCAGCAGAAGTTATACATACCTTGATTTCACCAACCATATTCAACTTCGACTATTCGCAATGTCCAAATACACAATCTCAAAGATATTTGTCATCGGCGGCACGGGTGCCCAGGGCATTCCTGTCATTCGAGGCCTTGTCTCTGACAAGGCATATCACTGCAAGATCCTCACTCGCGACCTGAGCTCCTCTCGCGCTAAAGAACTCAGTGCTTTGCCTAATGTATCCTTTGTGGAGGGCACTTTTGCCGACGAAGCAGCGCTCCGTACAGGCTTCCAAAGCTGCGATGCAGCATTCGTGAATCTAGACGGGTTTAACACCGGAGAGAAGGGTGAAACATATTGGGCCATTCGCTGCTATGAGCTGGCACTTGAATCTGGTATAAAGTTCTTTGTCTACGGAAATCTCGACTATGTCTACAAGAAGTCCGGTTACGACCCGAAATTTCGCACCGGTCATTACGATGGTAAAGGGCGAGTTGGAGAATGGATTTTACAACAGACTAAAGACAATGGTCATAAAATGGGCGCTGCCCTGTTCACTACAGGCCCATATATGGAAATGACCATCGCAAAAGGCACACCAATGACACCAACAGTTGAGGATGGAATCGTCACTTGGCGCGTGCCACTAGGTGCTGGAGCAGTGGTACATGTTGCCCTCGAGGATTGTACTTACTATGTCCGTTGGCTGTTTGATAATGCGGAACGTGCGAGTGGGATGGACCTTGAGGTTGCCATTGCGCACATTGGGTATGATGAAATGGCAGCAGCCTTCGAGAAGGTGACCGGCCACCCGGCTCAGTACATTGATACAGATCTTGACAAGTACTGGAAGACCGGCCCACTGAGCCGTATCTCAGAAGCACCGGCCGGATATAGCGCTGATCCGAATGATAAATCAACGATGACCGCGAGGGAAAACTTCACAGGGTTTTGGAATATGTGGAAGTTCTCCGGCAGTAATCTTGGAGTGGTGCGCAGGGACTATGCTCTTTTAGATGAGATTTTTCCTGGGCGGATTAGGAGTGCTGAAGAGTGGTTTAGAAGAGAAGATCAAAGGGGTAGAGATAAGGGACTGGGCGGATTATGGGAGAGGGTTCAAGCAAACAATCTCAAGCCTGCACTCAAGATTGCAGAGGACGGGAGGCGTGGTCGTCTCTAATCTTTTCCTTTTGTTCCTTTCCAATTTACGGGTTAGAAAGAGTCTAGTATTTTGCCAATGGCATGATGGCTTACCAACTGAGATCATTAGGTATTTCCGAATCTTGTTAGCCGAGCTGGTTTTGCCATATAAAATACAAGGTTATTGTTTGCAAGAAGACCGAAACAGGAAACAACACAAGTAAAAAATCAAATCTGAGTGAGCTATAAAGTGTGAGCCGTGTCAGCAAAGCTGAAGACTCACTCCTACGCAGCACTCGAAGACCAATTCTAAGAAGCATTGGCTACATAGAATTCAATTGAGCGAACCCTAGGTCAACTTGAACTTGAACGGACCAGCATTCATACTGATAGGATTTGTCAATCAGCTTATTTTCCGATTTCATTTCGCATGTTTCGCTCAATCGTCCGAGTTCGCATTGTCGGTTACCCAGGAACGCCTTTGTATGTCAATCAGAATAACCCGCAAGCTACACCGGTTCGATTATTAACAGAAATCTATAGAATCACCTATCACGTGTAGAACTGAAGAAGAAGTGAAGTATTGCTGTTAGAAACCCAATTGGCAGGTTAATCGCTTCCTTACCTTATTTCATCCAAGAATAACTTGTAAAACCTGCAAGGGAAATCATCGACCTAGGCAAAGCTTGCATGGAACAAGCATTATCCAACAGTACTATGTATGTCTACATTGCCGACAAGAAAATGCATTTATCATATCCTCATAGGTGGAATTTGCTGTTCGGTGCTGCGACCAAGAATGCTGGTGCACTTGCACTATTGGCCAGCAACACTATCTCAAGCACTTTATTCATCCATAATTCAAGTCTTTCGGAGTCGGACATGCAAGTAAAATTTCTTGCATGCGACGCTGCTTTGTCGATTGCACTTTCGCTACAAGTATCGGTGTTGGAACAATGAGCGAAAAATGGCACAGGTCCGGCACTTTTCCCGAACGCACATGTCTAAGATAAAAGAGATGAGGCTGCAGGCTCACATTTAGCGATTTACAAGGAGATCGTCATCGATCATGAAAATGGTAGGTGGTTGGTTGCTCAAAGTAACCCCGGCAAATCACCCCGGAGCCATGATCCCGACAAATTATTACTCCGAACACCATTTGCCGGTAGTGTCTGCAGTGACTCGAGAATGATATATAGAGGAGCCTACTTGATAGATAAGTCACTGAATTTTGTATCTATCTTACTGGCAATAATCGGACCCTGTCCACGGAAATTTTGCCACAAACGGCGTGAATAAGCGGTTCAGGGAGGAGTCATATACATCTTAATACTTGTCTCGTTTGCAAGAGTACAAGCTGTAAAATATCGTGAACGATGTCGCTGAGAACAGAATATGTGGATATGTTTCAAACATCACCTGTGATACTGATCTGCTCGCTGGTGGTGTTGGGATTGGTAGATCTCATATAAACTTGATTTGATATACAAAGACTGAACTCGTGGCCCAAGACCATCATCGTCTATCGTGCAGAGAATGGTACTTTATCAAATTATCCTAGGCTGCGGATATCAAAGTACACTGATCTTGTCGCCAAATATCATTTCCTCTCAGGCGATCGGCCTTTATATGTACACAAGCTTCATGAGAAATACGGTAAAGGCGTGCTTAATGTTGTCAGCTTTCGGCATCTGCTAACCTTTCTTTTCGCGAGCCGACAGGTCCTGTAGTTCGAGTCAGTCCCTAGGAACTCGACATTTCCGAAATCGAGGCGGTCAAAGAAATCCATCGTGTGGGCGGTCATTATCGCAAATCGGATTTCTACAGCAACATTGGACATCGCAGCATCAGAACTCTCTTCAGCACAACGGATCCACAACATCATGCTGTACGCCGGCGTCTCCTTTCGGCAGGCATGGCTCATACCAACCTTGCGCGTTTGGAATCGGCTGTACAGGACCGTGTTCAGCTTACTATAAAACAAATGGATAGCGAAGTGTCTCGTCGTGGGGCAGTGGACGTTTTCAAGTGGTGGACTTTTATGGCTACTGCTACTGACGTTATTGGGGAACTGAGTTTTGGCCAGTCATTTCAGACGTTGGAAAACGGAGAGGTATATTCTCTTACCGTGAGAGTAGAAAAAGCATTGCTCTAGGTTCTCATTCGCTGGATCATCGTAAGGGGAAAGCTAACATCAGCCCTAGAAAACCCAATACGTGAAAGACCTGGAAAACGTGTCTTCATTCATGGCCATTAGGGGTCACATTCCCGACGCAGATAGCATATTCCGCCCTTTTACCAATCCCACTGTTCAAACAAGTACAGGAGGCTGGGCGTCGCATGGCTCAATATGCCCAGCAAGCGGTAAGAAACTATCAATCAGTGATTGAGAAAAACCCAGAGAATCCCAAACAGACGCTTTTTACCAAAATGTTCAACGGAGGACCGGAGGGACTCAAGCTTCAGGAGATTATTCCCGAGGCCGGTGGATATATTGTGGCCGGTAGCGATACGATCGCAATTACACTGACCTATCTTGTGTGGGCGGTTTGTCGAAATCCATCTACCAGAGACAAGGTAGTCGCTGAAGTCAGCGCATTGCCACCTGATTTCACACAGAATTCTGTCCGTGATCTGCCTTATCTTAATCAAGTGATACAGGAGGCTCTGCGTATACACTCTGCTGTTCCTAGTGCCCTTCCACGAGCCGTACCACCCGAGGGTGCTAGTCTCGCTGGATATAGAATTCCTGGAGGCGTCACAGTATCTACTCAGGCATATACTTTACATCGCGACCCTAATGTGTTTCCTGATCCTCATGCGTGAGTGGTTTCTATATCTTATTCGGCGTCACTTTCCCGCCTACAAAGGCATGACAAGATGTTCGATTGCATATCGCTAACTATTGATGTCTGAAATGTAGCTTTGATCCAAGCAGATGGGAGAATCCCACGAAAGAGATGAAACATGTTTTTATGCCCTTTGGTGGCGGGTCTCGCAGTAAGTCTTTAATTTCATAATTTCAACGTCGACTCTGAGAATGAATAATTCGCTAACTGGCCTTCTTACTAGTATGCATCGGTATGCACCTTGCCTGGATGGAGCTACTACTTGCAACTGCCCTGTTCTTTCGAACGTTCCCAAAAGCAAGGGTCTCGGAGAAGGAGGGAATGTGCGACGAAGATATGGAGGCCAAAATCTTTTTCTTAGTTTCCCCAAAAGGCCGTCGATGCTTGATCGAGACGCGTTAAATACGCTTACTGAAGGGATATGTGGGTAAATACCTCGAATGCCGATAGAAAAAGGGTAGGACTGATGCAAATCATTCATATAATATCAGATGCTGCCTACCTAAGGTTTTAAATTCAATCATTAGACACCTGATATCGCTCGTATTCTAGATCTTGGCGTTAGGGCTTAATTTTATCAACTAAGATGCAATTAAAGAGTGACTAGCCCTGAAAATATGGTTTGGTTTCCACAATGGACAAATGAAACTTCGAACATGAAAATTTTCCCAATCCCCTTTCATGAGTCATTGCTAAATGTTAATGAACGGACACCTAGGTAACAAGTGTCATCGAGAAATGTCTAGGACACGGTGATGGTACTAGAACCACTGCTCTCGTAGCCTTCTGTAGACACAATCATATAGTTATAAGTACCCATTTCAAGTCCAAGTGCCTTCCATGCTGCAAAGTGGTTGGCCGTGGTGACAGTTCCGCCGACTCGCTTCTCTGTGCGAACCGACCAGTACTGATTGAAGGTGGAAGTTCCCTCGATGGAAGGTTGGTCGACACGCTGTGTTGAGTAGATATCGTACGTACCACCATCGCTAGTAACCTGGCCAAGTGATGTAAGGCCAGATGATGGGTTATATGTACCGTAGGACTCTAGGATGTAGTATTCGACAAGAGGATCAGTTGTCCAACCGTAAACAGCGAGATAAGCGTTTCCAGAGGTATTAAACTCTCCCGAGTACGTGACAGTCCTTCAAATTCCGATGTGAGTATGTACAATATAAGCCTAGAACGCAAAAAAATAGAAAACTTACTGTGCATTAGCTGGATTCCAGCCCTTGCCAGATGTAAAGTCACCACAATTGACCCAGGTCACGCTGTATTCGCCATTGTCACCATTTGTGTAGGTGACTTCTCCTCCGCCGTTGGTCCAGAACGAGTAGTAGTAGCCGTTGTTCGTCCCAGTCTGGCTGGTCGTGATTGATTGACGCTTGCTGATGTCTCCTGTAACGCGTTGAGTAAGTCCAGATGGAAAGGCGACGGCGGCAGTTGTGAAAATGCCAATTGCAGTCAAAGAGAGCTTCATCTTGATTGAAATGATACTTGTAATTGTCGAAAATAGGGATATTCAAAAGGTGAGTGGATTCACTGGTACGTCTTTTGTTTTGGAAGAGATGTTCTGGCGTGGACATTCACATGTTTATATACCCGGCATCGCAATTCTTCTCATTTAACAAAAACAGGTTGTTCGTTTCATCATGTCTCGCACCTATATGACCATCCCAAGGTCTCCATCGCGGAGTTTCGGGGAATATGCTTGAGGGTACTCGTACTGAAGCACCCTTCTGTCGCAAATCTGGGATTACTCTCTCATTGCGGAAAATTTCTAGCTAAATTTCTCCTCGATGATTCGGTCACGGTGACTGAAGAAAATCTCTGTATGGCGATGATCCTTGATGAACGCGTAAGCATATGTGGCCGGTTACATAAAACCGACAAGTCTCAATAACCGGTTTGGTGGTGGTGAAACGCTGAAACGAATCGATTCCATATATATTAGATGAGGAAACCTTCTATTCGGCTCTTTGCTTTAAGTTGATGCATGGTACGGAGCCCGATCGCTTCCGCAGCTGGCTGGAGGATTCGTCACCCCAAGTTTCAGGTAAAATGAGAGAGCAATTCGCATTAATGTGTTTAGCCTAAAGTCATAAACTGGTAGACTGATGATCGACAATGTTTAATTAAATTTTTCACGATGTTTGTTAGGGAGAAGGATGTTTTTGAACATCTTTGTAATGTTCGATAAGTAACTAGTCCCAACGTTCCCTGGTTGTGCACCTGTGTATTTATCCTTCATCGGCAGACCATGACCTGCAGTAGCTTTCGACAACAGGATCAACCAATGACTACCGAGGTAAAACTCAATTCGGCTTAGATGCTTGCATTGAAATGATCATCAGCGACATTGCTCATTATCATGGAAGTGGTGGGGGAGGGGTGATAATGTTACTACTACTTTTAGGGTTCCGCATTTGGGTGGACATGCGCAGGCGTGGAATACATATATCGAACCCCTCATGGACGTTGACATTGATTTACAGACATGTAAAGGGATATACATGTCGATGGCTACATACATATATGCATAAAACAATGATAGTAAACGGAGAAGAGAGGACTCTGGGAACCTGCCCAGGACAATCGTTGTCTAAGTACTGGCAAACAAGGCAAGAGATATTCTAAGATGTAGGATAGTTATAGCGACATGGTACGTACTGAGACTACCCACCGGAACCGTGCTTCTTAAAGCATCGGGCTATGATCCAGACTTACATAAATGCCTAGTCATGTTAGAAAGCAAAGGGGTGTTGCGAAAAACAATAAGAATCGCGTACAATTTCGGGAGTACGTAAGTTATCTAAATCGACATCGGGAGCCTTCCGAAGAATCAATGACCTGTAGAAACAAAGAAACCTCTGTGTGCTCTGTCTGTAGATAAGAGCGCATCAGAAGGCGTGTGTACGACTTCGAAAGTCACTGGGCGCATTAATGGTTGTTTGATGAAACTCTGTGTCTCGATAACACGAAGCAATTGAATTGGATGTGGGCTATCTTGGATATCTTCAACCGTAAATAATTGCCAGATAGGTCGTAGTCGAGGTCGTAGATGGAAGTCAGGAACGAAGTAATCGGTCTTTCTCAGTGCAGATACTCAATCTTCATAGCATAGCTCGGCCGTACGCCATATAACAAGCTATGCTACGGCTAGTCGAGCTCGAATGCATAGCAATACTGAGTTAGGAAGTCGTGTGCCTTATCAGCATGGGTACGTGCTTTGTAGGCTTTCTTTGTGTGTGTCGATGTAACATTTGAGAAGACTTTCACTCAGTTAGGATAGGAAGTCCCGGCTGTTATCAATTATTGGCTGTCTCTGATTGGCTGTAAGCTGGCGTTTTAATCCGAGGCGCTAAGCCTCTTAAGGTCTTGGCATCTGAATTTACGCAGCATGATTGGATGACCACTCGTAACGGTCGATACATTAGCGTGGGCCGGTTGAGATGGTATGCATTGCCAGCCAATCGTCGCAAAATACCTTACCCACTATCCGTACCAGTGGCGTATTATACTGTAATACGTAGCCCCTGTCGGTACGCCGGCCGGAGAAACATTCATGCGTCGTTCCTTGATCTTACAAAGTACTCCGTCCTCCAACTTCAACTCCTGTCGTGATCAACATCCATCCTTCTCACCATCCTACAACGACTAGCTCTGCATCGCCTGGCAGGGTTCAAGCACAATGATGGCAGTGGCTGCGTCGCGCGGAAAAGTCGTTTTTGCCGCAACGCCACAGCCGCCAAGACGCCCGCCATTCCCAGCTTGTCAAAATCTCACACACCATAATTCGCTCGAGGCACCCGGAGTCTCCGCAAAGCGCGGACTCGGCCACTCCGTCTCTTCGTTTGGCCGAATCAGCGTGCCAGGATGTGCATGGGATGGGTGGGACTGTTCCACTCAGGCTTGTTCATCGCATGGCTCTGTGGGGGTTGCTAATCATACCTAACAGCCTTCTGCAGGATGCCATTCCCAGGTGCGCAGTCGGTGCGGAGTATGCAGACACTTTGTTAAACTACAGACGACAAATAGTGTAAAAGACTTGCTGCGGACGATGCATTCGATAGCTATGTACTTGTCTGTTGTCTCATCGATATAGCCACAATAAAATGACTCGTTAAAGAATCAGGAGTGACTCGTGAACGGACGTGATCAAGCCAAGGCTGAATGCCAAATGGGGCAAGGCGAAAGGATTCGGGAAGTGCCCTGACTCTGACAATCTTAGCTCATGCGACGGCGTGAACTTACTATGTACTGTATGGAATCTTACATCGTACAACTACTATGTATGGAGTACTGGTGAAGTCGGCTTGAGTTGGTCTCCACGCCGCTAGACCAGTCATGGGCTAGTTTCTGGCCCTGGAAATACTAGTAATTATTGAACCAAGCGCGATTGGCTTATCAAAGTTGAGAGAGAGGAGGATGTAATTTCAAGCATGGTGTGATTTCGGATTGGAGAATGTATAAAAGACAGAAGAAGATGCCGAAATAGAATATTCCGAAAAGTTTAAACAAAAAAAAAAAGGCAGGGAAAAAGAAGGGTGGTGGTTTTGCTTCTACCCTAGTTGTGTTCCTTCTCATCTCTTTTCTATTTCCTTTTTGTTTTCCTTTGCTTACCCACATCGGTCAAACACGGACGTCAAGTCAGTCAAGATCAACGTCATGGAAGGCGTGCGAAAGTACCCCGAAGACAAGGCCGTCGGCCCCGGAGAGACCCAAGATGTGAGCAGCGGCGAGGTGATCGACGATAATCACGGATTGAAGCGACACTTGAGCAACCGTAAAATCCAAATGATTGCAATTGGCGGCGCCATTGGAACCGCCATGTTCGTCAGTATCGGTGGCGCATTGAATACGGGAGGTCCGGCCGGATTATTGTTGGCTTACGGCTTGTATTCATGCGTGATCGCCCTCGTCAACAATTCCATGGCCGAGATGGCTATTTACATGCCTGTCAACGCTTCCTTTATTCGTCACGCTTCGGTCTGGGTCGACGATGCCTGGGGTTTTATGGCGGGCTGGAACTTTTTCCTCTATGAGGCCATTTTGATTCCATTCGAGATCAGTGCATTGAATTTGGTCATCCGGTTCTGGAGTGACTCTGTGCCGGTTGGGGCCATTTGCGCTGCTTGTATCGTGACTTATGGGTATATACTCTACCAAATTCCCTACACATTTTCCATTCCTATCTTCGGATGCCTCTGAATGGTTTTTTCCATGCATTTGCTGATCTCTCTTGTGCCCTTTATCGGTTCTGAATCTATAAAGTATCATCAACCTAGCTGCGGTCAGATGGTACGGAGAAGCCGAGTTCTGGCTGTCATGGGGAAAACTTCTTCTCATGGGGATAGTTTTCGCTTTTACTTTTGTCACCATGGTGGGAGGCAACCCCAAGCACGACGCATACGGCTTCCGGTACTGGAACAATCCCGTAAGCTTTCCCGCGCGCCAATAACCATCGACGTCCTTGAAGACAAAATATCATCATTTTGGAATAATATTTCCAATGCGACCTCGATTCTAACTTGGTATTTTAGGGCCCATTTGCCGAATATCTCTCTGGAGGCGCCATGGGTCGATGGGAAGGTTTCCTTGGAGCTTTGTGGGCCGCCAGTTTTGCCATTGTTGGACCAGAATATATGGCTATGGTAGCTGGAGAGGCTAAACTCCCCCGTATTACGGTCAAACGTGCCTTCAAGGCTGTGTATGCCCGCTTCGGTGTCTTCTTCATTGGAGGTGCCCTCTGCGTCGGTATCGTGCTCCCATACAACGACAAGACCCTCATTGCCAACGAAGGTAGCGGAACCGGTGCTGCTTCTCCATATGTTATTGCCATGCAGAATCTCGGTGTTAGTGGTCTGCCACACCTGGTGAATGCATTGCTGGTAACGTCCATCTACTCTGCTGGTGACGCCTACGTGTACTGCGCCTCCCGAACTCTGCACGGTTTGGCCCATGATGGTCATGCTCCTGCCTTCCTGAAGAAATGCACGAGACAAGGTGTCCCGATTTATTGTCTAATGGTCACCATGCTGTTCCCATTCTTGTCTCTCCTTCAACTGTCTAATGGAGCTTATGTCGTTCTTAACTGGTATGTGGCGTTAACCCCGCTGTATAACCCAGGAAATTACAGATTCTGACTCTTGCAACCTCTACAGGCTCGTGAACATCATTACCGCCGGTGGCATTATTGACTACATCATCATCTGTGTCAACTACATTTTCTTTTGGCGTGCCTGTAAAGCTCAGGGAGTCAACCGTCGCGAGTTCGCATACTACGCCTACCTCCAGCCCTGGAGCACCGTCTTCGCCCTGTGCTTTGAGGTTTGCGTTGTTGTCTGTTACGGCTACGTCAACTTCATGCCCGGAAGCTTTGACATCTCTTCGTTCTTCACTCACTACGCCATGGTCTTCGCAGCTATCGTTCTATTCTTCTTCTGGAAGATTTTCAAGCGCACCAAATTCGTTCAGCCCCACGAAGCGGATTTGGTTTGGGACCGACCGGCTATTGAGCGATATGAATTGACCACTCTGGATCAGGATATTAGTTTCTGGAGGGAAATGTTTGAGATTATCGGCTTGAAAAAGAAGAAGGTGTCAGGGGAAGAGGCAGTTACCTTTTAAGCATGCTCCTTCTCAGGGTGTACTCGCCGGAGACAACCAATGCTGTTGTTCATGATTGATGTGATAGAAAATATTGAAGATTATTTATTCAATTAGGACCAGATGCCTTTGATAATTTTATATCAATGATACCCATTCATACTATCAAAGCTATTTTCTACAATTTCTTGAACGTATTTGCCTATGATTTTAGCGAGCATTGCCCGATTAGTTGAGGGTTTGAAATATAGAGATTAGACATCGTTTGGTGATTCTATTGACTTTGACCACCGAAGCCGGTCTATGTTACCCCGCAAAAGATCATCACCATGCAGCTTCGTTTACGAATGGGGTAAACTGACCTTGATCCGCTTGTATTCACCTCTCTTGTGATGAGTCCTTGCCCAACATTGATTGTCATCTCCGACGGTCTGATTTCCGATTTCAACATGGAGCCCTACCCGTTCAAGTTCGATGCCGAAGAAACAACCCATCAAGCCCAATCCAATCAGTCCAACGTAACACTACACTTGAAGAATGTTCGCGGACGTCTACCATCACCGCAGGCCTCTCGACTACGCAGTCTATGGTTAGAAGCACACAAAGATCCCGCAAAAATCCTAGCCTTTCCTTGCTCATATGATGGACTATCATCTCGCTTGATTGAGGAAGCTGGCTTTCCGATGATATTCATATCCGGATTCGCCGTTTCTAGCGCCCATGGAGTTCCAGATACCGGATATATTGCGATGCAAGAAATGTGCGACAAAATCCAGGAGATTGCCAAACAAGTGACTTTACCGATTCTGGCGGATGGTGATACGGGGTATGGTAGCCCGATGAATGTTAAACGGACCGTGGAATCGTTTGCCAAAGCAGGTGCTGCGGGTGTTATGATTGAGGATCAAACGTGGCCAAAACGTAAGGTTCACCATGACTGTTACTGATACCGACAGGATTATTTCAGATATAGGGCTCTTTGCTAAATCTTTCCGGTTCAAGGCTGTGGTCATACCAAAGGTAAATCGGTCGTCTCTCGCGACGAAGCATATGCACGACTTCGAGCTGCCTGCGACGCTCGCGACCAGGGCCAGGATATCTTCATTCTAGCACGCACCGATGCCCTAGTGGTTAGCTGGGATGAAGCCATCACTCGCGCCAAAGAATTTAAGCGTATAGGCGCAGATGCGATCTTTGTTGAGGCACTTCCGGATCGAGCTGCAATGAAGAAATGTATAGCGGAGATCGACATGCCCATGCTAGCGAATATTATCGAGGGCGGTAAAACAGAGAATCTATCCGCGAAGGAACTTTCTGAACTGGGGTTTGCAGCTGCGGCATATCCCTGGACGCTGGTGGCGGCCAAGTTGAAGAGTATTCGTGATGCTTTGGACAGTCTGAAGAGGAGTTTTATGGTGGGGCCACCGGATATGATTCTGCCATATGATGAGGTTGTCATGGGCGTTGGGTTTGAGAAGTATTGGGTAAGGCTTTCGTGGAGCGATCAACTGGTGTCTGGAGCGGAGCTAATTAATATATGATACAGGAGTTGGAAGAGAGGTATAAATACTAAATGGGAGAGAACCTTGGAAAGAAAAGTCATGCTTAAAAGTGGAAGCGTAGTCGAGCATTTCAAATTTTTGGAATTCAGTTAAAGGAGATACACAGGTAGGTATAAGATGTATGTCAGGCGAAGTGAAAGCAATGGATAAAATATATATCATGCTAATATATGTACAAAAGAATGAGAAATGAATGGATGCTGACTCAACAACCTGCATCGTTACGCTGCATATACTATATAAATACTATATAAATGAGATGATGAGCAAGACAATTACGTATTACCGCCCCATCCCATAGTCATATTCCAATCTTGTCTGACCTCACTCACTCCTCGAGCCAACCCAATTACAGAATCAACAAAGGTTCCGTCTCCGCGATCAACCCGTCGCCTTCGTTCGAGCTCAGCTTCCGATTCGGACGTCCGAGCCTGGAGTACTTGTTCTGTGGTGAGACCCTGCAGGCGTTCCGCATCTTGAAGTAGGAGAATCTCGTTGTCTTTACGTCGTGCCCATGCTGCTTGTTTGACAGCCGGTGCCCAAAATTCAGCCAAAGAGTGCTCGTCACGACCACGAGCATATGTTCTTCTCGCAATGGCACCAGTGCCTTCATCAACAGTGTGTGATGAGTACCAGCACGAGTAGACGACGGCGTATTTCTTCTCCAGCAGCCATATGATGGGCCATGTGATAATCCAAAGTTGCAGAATGATGCACGCCCAAAACACCATCCAATTGTTGCGGAGCTTGTTAACCCAGTGGGGCGAGTAGATTGTGAGTTTGCCGTTGACGATTTCCATCTCGGCAGTAATGCGACCTCGGTAGTTTGTCTCTCGGATTTGAGACTTGAGATAATCTGCCATCGATCCCGCTTTGAAATTGTGAACGTGACGAGTCAAGGTGAATCTGTAAAACAGTCAATCAAAATTTCTATGATAAGAAAATGAAAGCGGGTGGTAGGTACTTACGATTTGACAGGTGACGGATCGTCGCAGTATCTCTGGCACCACTCCAGCAAACCACTTTTATCTCCCTGTATCAACCTCTCTTGCTCTGCGTCGACGGGAGGAAGGCCCTCCTCCTCATCCCGATACAAAGCATCCCGGTCTATAGCCGAAGCTGGTGCGTTCCGTCCTGCTTTTGGCCCTTTCCAGACAAGAGTCTTCGTCCGCGTTCCTCTGTATGTTTTTCTCCCATCGTGATCGATAGACACACTCGCATTATACCAGGTGGATTGAGGGAGGATTTCTCGTGTAGCCGTGGCCGGTAGGTTTTCCCATCCGGTTAGCAGCGTCTCTGCGAGGTCAAGGCGAAAGTCAAAGTCCGTGACTGTGTTACTTTGTTTTTTATTATCCTTGTGGTTAGTCGATGATTCAGTGTGGCTACCATTGATGATAATCTGGGGTCGCGGCGGCAGACGGACTTGCTGTGCCATCAAACCAGCCAGTTCCTCTGCATAAAGAGTATACTCTGGCTGTAACGTGACAATATGTGTGTTCCGTACGCTTGACCTGACGCCTTGAGCTCTCTGGCCGCCAGGTAATCTGTAATCGGCGTCGATCAGCCTCGCACTAGGAAGCGAAACACCAGCGCGGGCGCCGTTGCTCGTTGTCGATCCGAAGCTAGGCCCATCTTCGTTGATTGCTGCATCGTAGGACGGGGGCTCCTCGTAGTTGTCATCGTCGACAACCAAGTCGGTGTCGTCATGATCCAGAAGGTGCAGAGAATGGACCGATTGCGAGGATGAACCTGCCGCCGGTTGAGTGGTGGGTGGCTTTCCCATTGTGCAATGCGTGTCGCTGTTGTCGTTGTTGTTGTTAAAGAAAGAAATGAGACATGATGAGAAACCAAAGCTTTAACTCGAGGCTTTTGGCCTGGGCGGGTGCCTGGAGTGGGGAAGCGTAACAGATAACCTGTGTATCGCCAAGAACCCTAATTGACCAATAGTGTCGCGTTGCTCGGATCTGGAGGCTGAAAATACACGCTAGTGGATTGTACCGTCTCAATTCAAGACTGTGACCGTATCCTGTAATACGTAGCACGAAGAGAATACAGACTCTAACTTGATTTGGATAGGTCGTGTTGGCTGCGAAACTTTTTTAGGGGCACTCCCTTTCTTCTGTCCTCTGAATAACCCTAATGACAATCTTCAGACCGCAGTCAATAGCCGGGATCATTTCGTGATATATTGTGTGTTACACCAGGTTGTTGTGTATACACCGCGCCATCTTCCTCTGCAGCAATGGATATCTCGTCATTCATACTCGGATATTACGATATCTAAAGCACGCCCTGAAAACTCACTGACAGAATACTACTATATAGTTCAATCAGAGATCAGAATTGGACAACCCCGAACTACAGAGGATGGCTGTTCGCAGAAGACCACCACCTCGTACGACCGGAGGAGAAGGGCACACGAGTCGTTTCACCGCTTGTGTTGTAATGGATTAATGATTGCCCGGGTGCTTCTACATACAGTTGCGATAATGCTTGTCCTTGTTCACGGGGCCTGGGTTGCAATCCTTAATGTAAAATCCTCTCGTGCACCCGATTATATGTTCTCCCAACAGATCCGAGAGAGCAGAAAATCACCCCTTACCTATCGTCATCATAAGCGATTGGATTGAACCCCATACATCAATCACACCACTTTTGTCACCGCTCAATTCCTTGGGTCCTAATTGTCTACCCAGGTGTGGGGGTTTTTCTCTGGATATAATCTACCACAGTACGGCACTCATTTAACCAAGGGATCCGCTACCTCCAAGGCTGTCAGGGAACTCTTGCAACGATGACTAAACGGCCCATGCGAGTGATAATTGTTGGAGCTGGTAGGAAACTGTTATATCGTTGAAGGTTCATTCGCTAACTCATGGCGTTACAGGCCTCGCAGGCTTGGCTCTCGCACATGGATTGCAAAAGGTAGGCAGATTTCCAATACCGATTATTATCCAATTATTTAGTTAGAACGGCATTCAGCTCTAGCTAACATATTCTCATCCAACTCGCTCGTATAGATGAACATAGCTTTCGTCATTGTCGATCGAGAAACCACCCCCAGGGATCGCAACTGGTGCATTACCATGTCCTGGGCTTTGCCTCTACTCCAAAATCTTGTCCCGACAAGTATATTCGAGTCAATTCATCTATGTCAACCGGATCCTACAGCAGACCCAGCTGAAGCTGGCAAATACGGTATCGCCATACGTGACGGGTCGACAGGCAAGGTGAAGATACGGCATCAGTTTCCGGGAATTCGACGAATCAATCATAAGAAAACGAAGCATCACTTATCACAGGGACTTTCCGTACAATACGGCAAACAACTTGTGAGTATAACTGTTGGGCCAGATGATGACGAAGTGACTGCCCACTTTGCCGATGGGACGCAGGAAACGGGCACTGTCATCGTAGGTGCTGACGGTGGAGGTTCCCAGGTGCGTCGCTGGTTACTTGGTGATGAGGCCGCGCAGGAAGTATTACCATGTCAGTTCATGAACTTTTCGTTCAGCCTGGCAGCGGAATCTGCCGAATGGCTTGATAAGAGGCTCGGTCCGACCATCGAGGTCGCCGCGCACCCACGCAATATGTACATGGGTCTCTCATTGCTGGACAAGCCAGATGCGAAGCCTGAGTCATGGCTGTTTTACATTCTTGCGGCATGGAAACTGAGTGACAGTACCGATGGCCAAGGCTCTGCTAGCCAACTTTCTGATCTCCGAAAACGCATGTATGACTGGGCTGATCCGTTCAAGACCGTCGTCGAGAAGCTTCCGGACGATATTTTTATCAGACAGGATCAGTTGAGGATATGGCATACAAAAGCTTGGGACAATCGTGAGGGACGTGTGACTTTGGTCGGTGATGCGGCACATAGGTAAATATGAACATTGTGCATTTTCTCTTGTTTTCGGCTAACGACGAATGATAGTATGACGTTCCATCGCGGACAGGGCGGCAACCTGGCAATCAAAGATGCCTATGAACTTTTCAATAAGTTAGTCTCGATACACAATGAGGAGAGTGACCAAAAGACTGCCATGGATACCTACGACAAGGGAGCATTGCTCCGAGGCGAAGAGGTTGAAATTTCTCGACAGTGTACAATGGCGTTTATGGACTACGAGAACATGGAAAAGAGTCCACTGTACCAGATTGGTATTAACCCTGCGATGAACCATTAATTGGAATTGGTGTCAGTCTGCGTCATATCTACATTCGTCGAAAAACATCTTGATTAAATAGATATGCTCTTGCGGTTGGTATCCAGCGTATATCTGTACGCGATTCTACAAACTCGCTCATTGCGAAGTTACGAAGACATTTTATTCAGAGTTAATTTGAATAACTAGCTAATACACAATTACGAAAACCCCGAAGGCGGAAACAACATAACAGAACATCGCTCAACGCAGCTCATAAAGATACCAATAGCTGCTGGCACTATGCAGGAACCCTTATTTTTCAGTCTGGCTGCTACCACCACCAAGTCCCATGTAACTTCCGGCACTCTTTGCACCATGCGAAATCGAATTTCCTACGTATTGAGCGCCACCCTTTGCATTGTTGATCATGGAATCCGTATATCCAGCCGCGGGACCCCCGTAAGATCCTTTCTCATCCTTGCCGTTTCGCTCCATTCTGTTGATCCCTTCTTTACTAGCCATGTTCCCAATAGGAGCGGCAAGGCCATTTTCGCCGAGCTGGTTGCCCACAAGGTTGTGGACATCGTCTTGGAGTTGGTTGACTTGGCTGACACCGGTGACTTTAGATTTATTCAGTGTATCTATATCTGTGAGTCACAACAGTCGTCCACGTCTCAGAGATAAAGTACCTTTGGTTACATAAGATGCCTTGTTATCACCCTTGCCAAACCACTTCAGGTACTGGTCTTCGATCCACGGCACCCACTTTTCGTATTGCTCTTGGTAGGCCTCTTTGACCCATTCAGAGTATGATTTCTTCTCTCGCATTTCGGCGGGCAAGTTGTTGTAGAGGTGCTGCTTCTGTTCTTCTGTGTGCTGGCTAGCAGAGCTTGTTGCTTGGTTGATGGTATCCATACTGTAGAATAGTACAAGAAAATTGCGGACAGGTGGTATTAATATACGGAGATTCTGGAGAGTAGGACCAGAACGATAAGGGAGGAGAAGAGCTTTTATGGCAGATTAGGGTCTCTGGCTACCCTTTTAGGCAATCCCCGGACTGACGTCGTGGTGGGGCAGCCATTGACGTAGTTGGAGCATCGATAGCCAATCGGAGAATTCATTTTTACCCACTGGCCCACTTGAAAAGGGAAGTAGGGTTATCCAGGATCACCAGGGTTATCTGGGTTTAGCTAGGGTTAGCTAGGGTTATCCACCTACCAATCTACTCGAGAGTATTTCGCTGGCGTATGTACCTAGCCTGGGTGGCTGGGTAGGTGGGACATGTGCACGTACATGGTTACGATGCATAGATATAGATCAGTAGCTGACTCTAGAGATGAACGCTTTTAGTTTTTGTGTAGGACATTGCTGAAATGACATATCGGCCGTAATATGGCGAGAAATCATTCGGTCGACATCTACCGGCTGAGCCGTTACTTCCGCAACTGCCTCCAACGTAATCGGCTGTGAAGTGAAAAGAAGGAGAAGTCAATAACATGTATCAAAAAGCAATAGAGTTAGAGTGCATACATTCGTTTTCAGTGGCCGATATATACCAAACTTCATACAATGCGTCGGCGGGGGTTTGACACGCATCAGCCTCTTCAGTAATGATGAAACTGTAAATATCAACCCCTGCATGGTACACTGTGACACTGGATTCCCAAGTGTAACCGGCAACATAATCTTGGCAGTTAGTGTCGCTGAAAACCAAAATGCCGAATCCGTCTGGAAGTGGAGTAATAGAAGCCACCGAGGTTGATGTTGTGCGAGTCGTTGACGTTGGAGGTGCTGTGGAGATCGTGCTTATCGACCCGATACATTGAGTGCGGGGGATATTCCCAAGAAGTTGTATCACGATTTCGTCCTGGCAGGCCAAAACGTCTCCATTAGAATCCGTCAATGTATATGAAGAAGGGTCTGTGGGGGTCGTCGTGGTGGTCGGGGTCGTGGTTGGGGCCCGTGGTTATCGATCCTGTGGTTGAAGTGGTATTACCTTCGAGAAGGTCGATGGCCCAGTCGGCTGTACCCAAGAAGTTCATTTGCTCATACAAGCCCTTCCTAGTGTCCTTGATGGAATCGTCCATGAAGGCGGCCCATTGAGTGTCGTTCCATACCATGATGCTGGAATTAGAATCGGCGTCTATATAAGTGTATACTTGCCGAGCTCTACATTGGAGGTGTACCCAGCTGTATTTGTACAAACACCCGGAATGGCACCAGAATCAGGACCTTCCAGCTGTTGGCACCGGTTGTCTCTATCTGGCAGTTGGTGACTATGTTCGTAGTGACATTATTGGGTACACCTCATCCTCTACGACACCGTCGACTACAACTACTATCAGCTCTGGAAATGGAGTTACGACGCCTACACCGTACGAGACGGGCATTGTCTCTGACTGTGACACATTTCATTTGGTGTCCTAGGATGGTACTTGTACCAGCATTGCAAGCAGCTACGGTATCACGGTGGCAGACATAGAGTCATGGAATCTGGATGTTGGGTCAAGCTGTACCAGCATTTGGCTAGGCTATTATATTTGCGTGGGGGTTTTGTAAGTAGGAGATTCAGAGATTAGATAGTTGTTCGGTTCATCGATTAGCTCACAGGGATGCCAACTAACACACGTGTGCGCATACGTAAGAAATGCAATGGATGTTTCTTTTGAGCTTGTGAACGATTAATAGTCCGCACTTTGTTCGGTGTTTGCTTACTCCACGTAAAGTGACACGCTGGTGGACTGCTAGTCTTCGTCCATACAAGTCGAGTGTTTAGATTTTATTCTGTTCCAGAAATGCCTTAGCTCACAAGTGCTGCTGCAAACCCAAAAGTCAACGTATCCTGAAGCGAGGCCTCATATAGCCGACGATCCGATGCGCTCATGCCGTGGAGCAGTGCAGTTCCTTGGGGAGCACCGACCAAAGGCTCAAAATCGCTAGGGCAGAGTGTGCCGGGTTCTGGTAATTGTCCAGTCTGAAAATACTTGCGAATAGCCTTGGCAGAACAGACTGAAGGACCGGACCCGGTTGTATGCTAAATTAGAACTCTCGGGTTAGTTATCTGGGATTTGGACATTGGCTTATAGTCAAACGTACGCCTTCCGAGCTTTGTTCAAGAACAACTGATCCACTGAACTGGCTAGACATTTTCTTCGCACTAAATGATTGTGTTAGCCGTAGCTACGAGAGAACATTGTCCACAAAAATGGTGGCAGTCATTACCTTTTCAGCGGTGTCACCGGATCCAGCGTGGTGCTGACGAGCATCAGAGGATGGGATGTATTCCCAGCATAGGGGCCTGAGATAATATTCAAGAGTTAGATTGTGACCTTTGCATAAATCAGAGGTATCTATGACCTTACCATTTAGTCGCCATTGAGCCCGTGGTTTCCATCCTACACAGGTCAAATATATACTGGCCCAATAATCACCGATAGTCTTGCTATCAGCGGCGAGACCATTCCATACCCTTTGAAATTCATCAAGGTCAAAGGTGTTCGTATATATGGCATCACTGCACAGAATGGCCTGACTAGAAGAATCCTCGCTGGTCTCAAAACCAGTACATTGCTGTGACCATGAGCCAGCACCGATACATTCCTCTGACAGACAGGTAACTGGACGAATGCCTTGTTTGAATGCAGCCATCGATGATCCATCACCTTGCTTGAGGTCTGCCAAGAATTTTGCTAGTAGTGGGAATGTAAAGAGTGGTTGATAGACTGAAATGCGTTGAATAAGTTTCAAATCCGACCATGTGATAACTTCAGGTCCGTGGTTGCTCGAAGCCGCTACTGGGATGGACTTGACTCGGAGGCTGGATTCAATCGCATCGTAGGCTAATCTTATCTGAGATGGACCTCCTTTCAAGTAGAATGGACATTTTTCTGGGCCAGCTGCATCACAGTAGTGGAAGAATCGGTCAAAGATAGCATCGGCATCAGTAATACTAGACTCGCCTCCACCGTCATAGTAATTATCAGTGTCAACCACGCCATCCAACAATGTCCTCGAAACTCGATCAGGAAACATGGTAGCAAAAGTGGCACCTAACACTGTGCCATACGATCGACCCCAGTACAGTAGTCTCTCCTGTCCACGATTCCAACGTGTGCGGACGGCAATCTTCTGCTCGGCGTCGTAGCCTGTGACCATGTCCTCTTCTTGTTGTTTCTTAATTCCCTCCTTCTCACGCCATTCAGCATGCCTTTCGATAATCTCAAGCAAATCACGAGCTACAGGCACGGTATTCAAGTGTTCACCTAGGGCTTCTCCGGTGGCGTCATTGTCATCCCTCGCGAGTAGAACTTCGGAACAACTTTGACTCAGCGCGGCTGCTCGCTGCCAATTTCTCATTAAGGAGTCCGCGGAACTGCCTAGTATTCCATCGGCCTCAGCTTGCAATCCAAAATTGACCTTTGATAGAAGACTGGGGAAGCAACTGAATTGAGGTGTGGTATTGTTCACGCCTCGCGGATCAAATCCAATAATGTCAAAGTACAGCGAGTCGTGTTCTCCCTGCTTTTCTGCTAGAAAATCTATGTCCGCGTCAACTATTGTCTGAAGATTGCGACCCGTGATCAGAGCTTCAGCAACCCCTGAGCCACCTGGTCCTCCTAGATAAGTTCAAATACGGTCAGTTGTTTGCTACACGTTATATATGGGTCTTTCCAATATCGGGAAATGCGAAACACAGAACATAAAACTTGAATTGAAATTACCTGGATTAATCAGAATCGCGCCTCCGTAGCGAGGATCGGTGACTGGAACCTTAGCTGGTAAACGAGCCACGGCGACGGCAACTTTACGACCCAGTCCATCCGCACGATGATAGTCCATTGGTAGTTCAAGTCTTGCGCATTGAAAACCGTCAAAACAATCATGATATATCAGACTGGAAGATGGAGCAACCTAAATTGACACAAGATTTTCCGGCATTAGTTGCGAGAACGTGAACGGACATTCAACTGCAGAACTTACCTCACTCCAGCTAAACGGCTTATTCGGTGACAATTTTCGAGCCTTGTCCTCCGCTGCATGATGTCCTTTACTCATAGGCTGGGGGGTTATATACCATAAAAATCCTGTTGCAAGGATCATCAATGAAATCACCAGCGTATGAATGTGATTATTCTGAATCTGCCTCCGGCGGCCACGAACAGCTGCCTCCACCTCCACCATCTGCTGGCCATCGGAACGCTTGTCTTTTTCCATGTCCTTACTCCTGATGGTTGCCCGTAATCAGCGGGAGTGGAAGAAATATATCAGGTCAACCGAACTCCTCCCGAGGTCCATTCAACACAGTTGGAGGACGTACAGAATACATCGCAATTCCCCTCCTGCATCCAAGCGTTGGCGAATACCTAATGGCTGCGCATATCGCTGACGCTAAGCGATCCAACTAACACAAGAGATACATACAGCATCACTGATTGGCTTGTAGACGGTTTCCACTGTGGATCTCATGCTAATCAGCCCTCTCCGATAAGCCCGCGAGAGAATCAGCTGAGAGGCTTTCGCGCTTTGCTTTTTTCATCCCTTCATTATCTGTGAGAGTTTCGGTAACTAAGCACTTCTCTCAATTTTTATGTCAGAAAATGTCAAATTGACTCAAATTGGCGCTTTAAATTGATTTTTAGAACCAATGGAACCCTCCGGGTAAGAGTGGAGCTCCCGATGGAACGTTTGAAGCCATTCAACAGCGAACTAGAAATATATTTCCAAAAAAATCAATTGATATCTTACCTAGCTAGGTACGAACGAGCCTCGGACAATAATGAAATCGCTAGCAATAATTATATGCAGACCTCAGATGGCTCGAACAGGTTTATCCTATGCAACATGTACCACTTAATATATAAAGAAAACTATATGCAGTTCGTTTTGTCTTATCAGCTATACAATACAGGTAATTGGCAAATGCTTGCGGGGTGACTATAAGCACGACAATAGTTGCAAGACTACGATATGCAACTAGACCTGGCTTAATTCTTTCTTATCAATTTTTGAGAGACGAGAATGAAATGAGTTAGTTACTTAAGTGACTGGAGTACACATCCCCTTGAACCAATTGCGCCAGACATACCTATTGATAAGATTGATAAGGACTAGACATTAGTGGGAATATTTTATTGACTACCGGAGATAGCGCAATGAACATCAGGCATATTTCAGTATACAGTAAAGTTAAGATGAGGTATGATATACGCGCGAACGCGTGTCGTGATGTGAGTTAGTCCGCAGAATCGTTACATTCCAGCCGGATCATGATCTAGGCTCATTCTTATCAGCGACTCAACATAGGACTATCACTCGCTGACTCGCTGCTACCATGAAGTTAACTGGTATTGCTACGTAGGTATGTTGGTAGTTGAGTATATATTCATGAAAGCGCGCCAGGCAGAGCGTGAGTCCGGTAGCATCCCTAGTTATGTTTTTCGCCTTGTACGCGAGCGCAAATCAGATTTGCTCTGAACGTCGTCTCTAGTTTTCGGAAAGAACCGAGACGAAAACGAGTGTTTAACTCGTAGTAAAAATATAACGGACACTTTTCATCCTTCGTGTGCCACAATCTAGGCCCCACGCCACCGGCCAACATGGAGTCTTTATCCAAGTTTAAACAGCAATTTAGGCGTTCGCCGGCAGCGAACAATGGCGACACTATTCAAGACCCTGACATGTCGTCTAATCTTGCTGAGCCAAACGGAGATCCAGAAAAGCCTGCTAAGAGCTATGAGGTAGGCGGTATTGCGAAACTAGAGGCGGCTCACGCTGTTTGGGGCCGAAATGGAAAATATTTTCTTTATTTTGGGTGGGTTCTCAACACCTGCCTATACACTTTGCAGTTTTCAATATTGACATTGGTATCAGATTAGGTATGATGATGATTATATTGTAGGTCCCGTTTCGTGCCGCTACCGCGTAACCTATATTGCCAGAGTCAGTTGCACTTAATCTAACATTTGGTACCTATTCAGTGAGGTTGACAATGTATCAACATCATCGTATATTACATATGCATCGTCCTCCTTCAATCAACTCTCAAAGGTTGCAACCGTGACCACAGCAACAGGAATCATATTGGCAATCGTGAAGCCGCCCATTGCTAAGATATCTGACGTTCTTGGAAGAGCTGAAGCCTACATTTTCACCACCACATGTTATGTGCTGGGCTATATACTCTGTGCTTCTTCGACTACATTCAACACATATGCGGGAGGTTACGTCTTCTACGCCCTTGGCCAAGGAGGAACCTCCTTGTTAGACTCAGTCATGGTATCCGACCTCTCTAATATGCGTTGGAGAGGCTTTTCTTACAATATCATTTATCTGCCATTCTTGATCACTCCATGGGTGGGGGCGCTCATTGTTGACGGTGTCGTTGATAGGATCGGGTGGCGCTGGGGCATTGGAATGTTCGCCATTTTGATGCCATTCACAGCCAGTTTTATCATCATCACGCTCTTGGTATTCCAGAGACGGGCTCGGAAAGCCGGTTTTATGCTTACGCAAAAGCTCACTTTGTATGAGTTTTGTTCCCAGATTGATTTAGGAGGCATTTTCCTCCTAGGTGGTGGCTTTGCAATGTTGTTGATACCGATAACGCTCGCTGCTGCGACTACCAGCAGATGGAAAACGCCATGGATAGATACTCTTATGGCCCTGGGTGTTGTCTCACTGACCGCCTTGTACCCTTATGAGAGATACATTGCTAAACACCCGGTGGTTCCAGTGAGATACTTTACGAATTTATCCATTGTTGTGAGCGTGGCCCTTGGCATCTTGGATAATATGGGCTTCGGCATTACGCACACCTATCTGTATGCCTGGTCGCTTGTGTCTCACAATTACTCCGCTCGCAATGCAATCTACCTGGCCTATACCAACGGTGTCATGCAGTGTCTCACCGGTATGGCTATCGGCCTTGTCATGTACAAGACCCGTTCATTCAAATGGCTTGGAGTTGCGGGCGCGGCGATTCGTCTGATTGGATATGGGGTCATGATTCGTCTCCGGACCAACGAGAGCTCCATGGCCGAGCTGTTTATCGTACAAGTCGTCCAGGGGTTGGGCAGCGGCATCATCGAGACTATCATCATAGTTGGGGCCCAGATAGTTATACCGCATGCCGAATTGGCCCAAGTGACTTCGCTTATCAGTCTCAGCGCTTTTCTCGGTAACGGTATTGGCTCAGCGATAGCAGGTGGGATTTATACCGATACTCTCCGCGAACGTCTGCGGTTTCGTCTTAATACTACAAATCAAACAGAGATTGATAGCATGTTCGACTCTATCACGGATACCTTGCCTCTATGGGACACACCGGCAAGAACAGCGGTGAACGAAGCTGTAAGTGATGCCAATCTTGAGATATTTTTGGAGCTAGGAAATGATGATATGCTGACATGGGCTCATCAAAATAGTACTCGGACGTCATGGGGTGAGATACTTCTGTGTTCCAAAATCCTGTTGACATTGAAAAATCTTTAATCTAACATGTTTTAATAGATATATGACGATTGCTGCGCTGGCGTTGTCTGCACCAGTCTTGATAGTATCTTTCTTTATGCCAAACAACAAGCTTGGGTATGGTTCCACTATTCCAGAATGCGTACCTTGAGTCTAAGATCACTAACTGATGATCGTATCTTACAGGGATGGCCTGAATTTGTACGAAGCAACCCAATCTCAGGAACTTCTAGAAGTTACACATCGAACAGAAACGCAAATAAAAGAAAGCAGATGATGGGGAGCAGGTGATAGAGCATATAGCTAAACACTATGATTTCATGAAAGGATCGATATACCGAGCCAGATTGGCTCATGTATCTACGACGGGACGCGTTTATTTCAAACGTTGATCGAATGAACAAGCACATTTGGGTGCAGCCCCGACATCCAAGCTTCTATCCTATAGCCTTCAAGTAAAGAGCCCAGACCGTGAATTCTTCGATGTACATGCCGACCATTGAATCTTATACTATTGTGTTTTTGGACGGTGTGGTAAGAAGCACTTTGTAGATAGTCCACTTAGGTAAAACACATTCATTCACTATGTACAGTGAAGGCTTAAACTTATATACAATGCACCTCCAACTTCCTTCAGTATCTGCAGTCGAGTACAGGACCCGGAAAAACAACGTTGAGCGCAGCTCCAATCAAGCAATAGCTGAACCGAAGCTTGACGCTCCGACAACAATGTGCCTGGTCTGAGTAATACCATAATGTAATTTACTCAACTAGGTGCCATTCGAGACTATTGGCACCAGTCATGATGGTTCCATCACCGTCAACACCGCCGAAATCCTCCCACAAGGTGAGGCACATGTCAATGATATCGGCACCGGCGGTGTCAGCAATAGCCGCCCGCACGGTAACACCGTTGGCTCCGGTGATTTCGATTGTCTTTCCGCAGAGTTCGTTGTTTTGAGAAGCGCCGAACTGGCTCATGACCGCAGATGCCATGGCGACCAAGGGGATAGTTGACGAGCTAGGGATCTCGGAGGTGAAGTAGGTAGACAATCCACAGCTGCCAGCAGTGTAGAAGATCTCATTGCAGCTAGCGTCGTCGGCGAAGGAGTAGATTGATCCATCAATGGCCATGTTTGAGTAGAAGGAGGAAGGAATGTCACGCTTCTGGATTGGGTTGGCTGTAACCTGGGAGCCCAGCAAAAGGGCTGAGGCGGCAATAGTAGCAGCAGTGAACTTCATACTGTTTGCTGGTTATCGGTCGTTTTGTCCTGTCAAAGGCTTTTTCGAAGTAGCGGGAGAGAATGGCTGGAAAAGTAGGCCGGTTGGTGAAGGAACGACTGGGTGTACACAAGAAACAAATAAGAGTACATTGAAACGGAGGAGAAACATGCCTCTTTATGCTTTTGGAGCTCATGTTCGATAACCTCGAGATGTTTGCGATGACATTGTTAGGGTTACATCTGGCCCCCAGATATTGCTGACTTCCAGTAGTAGGGTAAGTTAGGGATTAGTGCTGGTACCTAACAGTACTCCCTCCGCTTCACACGTTTGAGCCACATTTTGAATGTTGCAAATCGTACATGGTACCTGAACGCACATTCGTCGATCAGCTCTCACTAATTGCTTCTGTCATGGCGGTACCTGAAGCTAATGTAGAGTGCATCTAATCTAATCTAGGATAGATCTCAAACTGTGTAATCCTTTTACCAAACTACCTTACGGTACTAGACTGTAAATCAACCCATAGACTGCGGGAAATGACTATGTATGTCAAACACAGCCTTATTTATGTCTACAATATTCCATCGCTGTTGTAAATTCTGAACTTTAATCTAATTCCTGGTGGATTCTCTGACATTGACTCCAACAAACATCCATCCGCCCCTGGGTTACATAGGGCTAGCCGGCGGCATCTGACGGGTCCTGACGAACTCCTATTTACGTACAGAGTTCGCTACTAAATCTTTTGCGACTAAACATCACGTAAAAGTTTTGTCAAGGCTGATGCTACCTGGTGAAGTGAATTTGACAGGTCTTATGCCGGGGGAAGTCATATTGTTGGTTTTCTGATGTTATTG
Organism: Talaromyces verruculosus; assembly: GCA_001305275.1. NCBI lineage: Eukaryota > Fungi > Ascomycota > Eurotiomycetes > Eurotiales > Trichocomaceae > Talaromyces > Talaromyces verruculosus. The sequence goes on along the minus strand of LHCL01000040.1, from coordinate 225,243 downwards.
TAGTCTCATTGACTGGTTAATACCATTATTCCCTGCAGGGTCGATGTTTTGTTGATTATGTGATGCCAATGTTCCTTGGTCTTATGAGTCTGCATATTAATGTAGCGCATGACAAACAATGCCTTAGCTGCTAAGTCTATTGTTCTAAACATTGAATGCTACTCGGCTATCTAAAAAGCAAAGATGGGCAACTCGTAGCCGGTAATTGCCTATTTGAAATCCTGGTCACCGAATATGATACGTTACACTTGCAATTTTACATCAACATCACTGAATTCAGTGTACGTAATATATAGCTCACAGGGTTGCCTGCGGCTTGGGAGCTCGACGGATCCGCGGCATTTACTTTACCTACAATTATGGTGTCGTTTTTGCCAAAGAGATCAGCAACCCTTTACAATTAACCCGATAACGATGATTCTTCAAATCTTCGCAATGAGTGCCGCTGTTCTCACTGGCAACAAGCTTCGCCTTCGCACCAATCTTCTTACTTCTATCGGCATTATTCTTGTAGCTTATCTCGTTGTCGGCGGCGTTGGTTGATAAGCAACTTTGAAGACAGCTTCGGAATTGACTTATCAAATCTCGCGTGAGCTGTCCGTGGGTCCCAACCAGACCAAGATCATGTCACTCTCCGTGTTTTCCCTTTCTTTCTGCCTATGGCTCATCTCCTTCACGGAACCATATCTGTATACCAACAATCCCGGGAATCGAGAAGGACAAGAGCCCATCGGTGGAGGATGTAGAACATCTGGAGAGTGTATCCGAGAAGGTGTAGGCGTTGTTGGATTAGTCTACTAGATGGTCAGCGTTGCAGAATCCTAAGCATGTTCTGATATTTCAAAGTTCACCCTTCATTGCCAAATTTTAACATAACCATGGCCTGTGAACTTTATCGTGACTTTTTCATGCAGTAAAAGATGTTTCTTTTCGACAAGCAGAGAGATCAAAGGATCAATGGTGGTATATTGGTGGTATAGACTCGGGTATCACGTACGTATATACTAAGTATTATGTCTGTGTGAGAAAATTAGCGAGGTTCACTAAGCATGCAGCATAGGAAAACAAATTTCAAATCCATGGATTGATTGTTGATTAGATCAAATAAGTAACTACCTAATTAAAGCATGTATGTCGATACAAGAGTACCAGCCTCAGTATCGAGTGGTGTAGGTAATAATAAGAATATAGAAGAGGAGGGAGAAAGAAATTATGACATCGGCCATGGATGTACGTGTCTGCGGGATTTATCTCGATATTGACGACACTGTTTGCCAGGCACAGCCCACTAGAGCATCCATCTGTGGCTAATGATGGTCAGCACCGGACCACTTCTCCTGGCTTTGGTCGCCAGTGCCATGCAACCCCTCACTCCACCATATTTTCTCAAGTGTTGCCCTATTTTCCGCCAATGTGTTTTCGTTCGCAAGGGACATTTCCCAAAGTTGATCTATGAACTTCTCTTTCTTTCTTGGACTTTTTCTGCTTCCATGTGTTCGAATCGAGACTGACGCCATATTTTATCGCGGAGTCTGTCAAGTCGTTAGTATAGTAAGGGAGCTAAATATAACAAGCCACACTACTCACTTTCATACTCCTCGTCAGAAATATCGGGCTTTTCAACAGCCTTTCCTTTACCCTTATCAGACATCCTGCTGCTTTGAAGGAGTTGAATATGTTAGTTAGCACCATTTCACACTAATTCCAGGGGTAAATTATTGGGATCTGCATACTAGAAAGTTATGGAGATTTGTGGTTCCGGTATGTGATAAGTGTGCTTGACAGATGGATCTTGTGGTTAATATTCTTCAGGTGAGAGAAACGTAGTTGGATGTTTCTTGGAGAATAATGAAGATGCAGAGCTTCAAAGATTCTCCTTGATGCTTATATGCCCAGCTCCTGGCGCTTTTTACCCAAGTTGACTCACAGATTGAAGTCGTAGTCAAATCATCATCCATAATATCAAGTTTGATGAGTGGTCATTCGAACCGAGCTGTCAGAGCGATGCTATCTTTGATATCTGTGTAACCTGGCATATCCATGCAAAGCATATTCATCTTCTGTTGTATGATTCATGTACCACACAAGTAGCGAAGCTTTCTTGCATTGACTGTCATGGTATCTAGAGTTACGTGGAATCTTTTGTCTGATATATATGGAAAGAAGAGCGGTTCGTCTTGATACAAGGATTATTTGGCTACCTATGCCCTCGACTTATCCTCGAAATTGGTTGATTTTTCGTTTAGTGTGACAATGGCTTATGCACAACACAGTTGCTCCACATGTCATTCACGTACGAGATGAGTGTTAACAGGGTGATGGTCTTTCCTGTCAGAGGTCTCTGATTTGGGGGTCATATCTACGGATTACCATCAGAATTTGGAGTAGAAATATCCATGAATATGCTACACGCTCGCTACATCCTAGGCTGATACTCAAATGCCAATTGAAGCCTTGCTTTATCCTTTCTTGACGGTGTATTTCTCTTGGCTCCTTAGTCAACTACGCAGACTTATCTACGCTGAGTGACTAGTCACCTGTTTCTTGGGTAGAAAAGAAGTCGGCATTTAAGTTCACGCCGATATTGGACCGAGCAGGGTGACAGTATCTCGCCACTAGCTATTCATAAAAAAATATGGATAAAAACCGTGTACCCGTATTCAATCTCACTGACACCTTCATCTAGGTGGGTTGCGGCGGGAAAGGGGCTCGCCACATCTCATCTGAAGACTCCACACCTCCATCATCACGATAGGTCATGAAAATTCAGTTACACGCACGACCTCCAATATTCACAAGACTTTTTGGTCACATTGTATTCCCGAAGCAAGTTTCGGCCTATTGTTATCGTATTGATCAGAATGAGGGAGCTCCATATGAAGGCTAGGAAAAAGACTACATTTTAGAGGATATCAGTCCAAGCGAACTCAATTATCGAAATGCCGTTACGTGGTTGGACTCTTGTTATCAAAGTTTACGGATTTTAGCCTCATGGAACGTATACCTGAGTCATATCTATATGAAATAACACTTACTGGGATCCCCCATGGAAAAGGACTTGTATGATTCCAGCGCGAACTATGACTTCTAACCAATTACGGTAACATTTACGAACTATGAACCTTGAATTGGTTACCAATACAATGATAAAACGATAATAAACTATGGCATGGTGCACACATATCTCTGTAGGTGGACCAAGACTTGTCTCTCAGTCATTGATGCAAACTACTTTTACGAGTTGAACTTCCTCAAACTATTCCCCATAAATTGCTAAAGAGCTTCTAACGACTATGAGGTTCAGGCAGCAAATTCAAAAGGTATAAACAGTTGTATCATTAGTTCGTAGCAAAACATGTCACGCGTCGTACAATGCATAATCTGCCTCTCAAGAAACTTGCAAAATCACCAAACAATATTAATGTTATAAACAGCCCATCTTTTACTGTGTAACTACCCTCATTATCATTCTCCAAAATTTTGGCCTGGAGATCCCAGGTAGTATTTAGATATCCTATCATCCATACTCTTAGAAGACATCAGCATTGAGCAATGCTGCACCGACACCAAAGACCATAGCGGCTCCAACTCCACCAGTACGCATGGGCATTGCGCCAGCGGTGCTGCTCGAGGTGCCAGTTACTCCAGCCCCTACGCCAGCACCAGTGCCGGTCGCAGTTGCGGAAGCTGTTACTCCACTGGTGAATGGAATAGCACTTGCAGAGGAAGCACCAGAGAATGCTGGAACTTGAGAAGTTGCGGTGGCATTAGGAGTGGCAGACGTGTTGTTAGCATTCAGGACGCTTGAGGACTTTAGTCAGTGACACATCAAAATCCGAGGGGAATTCTGAACATACTTATCGATGATATGTACGACACCATTTGCAACTAGCAGATTTGGAGTAACCACCCGAGCGGAGTCGACAAAGATAGATCCATTGTCAATGCGGACAGTTAGGTTCCGGCCATTAACAGCAGTGTATTGGGTATCGTTCTTGAGATCAGTGGAATAAGCCAGTGTGTCGTTGAGGACATGGTACTCGAGGATACCAGTAAGCTGATCGGCTGTGAAGTTACCAAGAGCGGAACCGATGGCCTGGAACGCAGAGTTCTCGGGGGCGAAGATAGTGACGTTCTTAAAGTCGTCCACGGTTTCAGTCAACTTCTCTGCCTGTAAAGCGCCTGCGACAGCGCTGAGTCCGGCTGCTGCCGTAGAGGATGAGACGTTCAATGGGACGGTGAGGACCTTGTCGATGATATGCACTACACCGCCGGTGAAATTGAGATCCTGCGGTTACGTTAGCTTGTTTAATTATAAAAAAGCCTGGGTACAAGGGCATACAGCTTGAGTCACTGTCGAGTTGGCAAACAGGCCCGAGTAGAAATAAGTTTCGTTATCCTGTTTGATTGCCTCGACGACCTGTCCACTGGTAACGTTGGTGTATGCCGTATCATTCAGGTAAGTGTGAATAAAAGCGGGCATATCGGTAATGTTGCTTGCATAGTATTCGCCCTGAAGGATGTGGTAGCTGAGAAGGTCCTCGATGGTTCGGTTAGCACTTGGGCTCGACGCCAGTGCTTGGAAGGAAGTGCTGTTGGTGAAGTTTGCTAGCGCGGCATTGGATGGTGCGAGAATAGTAACGTTGGTAACATTGGCCAGAGAATTCGTAATTCCAGGGTAACTAGACAGCAAGGCGTTGAGGCTTGATAGCTGAGTAGTGTTGGCTAGGAGTTGAGTTAGGTTTTGAGCCACGATAGCACTTGGCATCAATGCCAAAAGGGATAGCTTTGTAGCTTTCATAATTATTGTTCTTAGTGGCAAGTAGACAACGTAGACCTAACAAACAGAAATTTGTTCCTACAGACAGACCAGCGGACTTCAAGTAAGGAGAGAGAAAGTGGAATTACATCTCACTTATATGGGCATGGCCACCAATGCCAATTTCCAACCATGCAGAGATCATCTTTTGCTGAACCAAGATTTTGACCGTCTCTTTGCCTCTGATGCAAGATTTGAGAATCTTTGCTTGAATCAAGTAACTTTGAGTCGCACAATGAGCTCGCCAACGCGGGCGTTGTGGCTGGACATGTCGACATATGCCGACAAGACCGGGTTTATGACATTTCCATAAAGTAATAGCAACGAGGCAAGCCAATTATGCCGCTTAATTGTCCCATCGGCACGTGTGCTGGTGTATTCCAGCGCCAATAGCACTCAATTGTCATGGCAAAATGACGCAGTTTCTGTGGCAGCTTTGTATACCAGCCGGATGGTGATTGGGTGACCCCCGTGGGGAATCTGGATAGACTTCACTGGCTGGGAAAAACCCTCAGATGGCCGGAAACCAGTCTTTATTGTCAATCAGGCGAGAAGAAGTGATGATTTGCCAAACTCCATTAGTGATGAAGCTTGAGCAAAGCTTCGACTCAGTGATGTCACGATTTGATGAGGCAATCGATCGGGAATAAATTGACTACCATATTAAGTGATTCGGTTTTATTTGAACAACAACACGCCATTTTAGTTACACGACGCCACCCCTTGCTGTAGACTTGCGTCTAATGCATTTTCCGACCACGAAATTGGGTGATTCGATCGATCGACCGGTTGATCATTTTAGACGCAAATGTGTGCTAACAGTGCTATTCCCTATTACGGTGGATTTACTACGTGCGCTCGCTTACAGATTTAAAGGTAAATGATTCTATGAATAAAACAACTATCTATTCCTGGACTTGACAAAGGAAACTACTAACCTTGGAATACTATGATTTCCTTTCAGCCCCATTCATACGGTAGTAACTATGTTGCTGGTCAGATGTAGCTCAAACCTCAACCCTAATAGGGTTGGGGGTTATTATTAGGGTTATCTGTGTATTGACGGAAAGGATGCTGCTTGGGTGACATTTCTTGACTACTAAAAGCGACAATGGCCGTATGTAAGGTTTGTTGAACAAGCCGCGCCAGTTGTAAGAAGATAACTAATATGTGAGAGGTGCAGAATGTACCCAGCCCTGATCCAGGCCTTAATATTCTCAATCTTCATCATTTTGCATTGCACATGGTATAGTTATACAATCAAGTGCCTATCTGAGTAGTCTAAATAGGTATACATCTTTTGTTCCTTGTTAGCACAAAATACACATATAAATCCTGCCTGATGTCATTGTACGGGGTTGTCGATCATTTAGCCCCCAAAGCCAACAAGCTTACCAACAGCCATCCTCCTCAAATAGGCCATAGCTACGTTTCAACCTCGAATTCTATTCGTTCAATATACGTGACTCCAATTCAGCTGCTCAAAGTCGTCTAGTAAGTTCTTAAAACTAGCAAGCCTTGAGCCTTTTGGTCCTTTTCATTCTCTGCCACCTTAAATTGGACTCTCGAAGATGGCAAGCAAACTGTCAGAAATACCACTAAGTACATTTTATAGCATGGACTTTCAATCCCATGACTAGCAAATAACAAAACTGCATCATTCATCTAAAATTCTTCCTCACTTCTGAATTTGACCACCTAAACTAAGCCGAGTAATCGAGGTATCCCTGTTGTTAGCTGCATCCGGATCGAGCTCACAATTACATGGAAATGCACTAGCATCTCTATATATAATATAATTGGAAGAAGCCCCGCATGAAAGAAATCCGGGTCTTGTAAACTCAGTTCGATCGAACGAACATAACAGAGTTAATATCGATCGATCGTGAAACCGAGGATCAGCAATACTGATCTTTTTTGTGGATACGTATCAGGCTGCGGGTCACTTGCCCATTAGGTACCTAATCTGGCCAGGCAGAGGGAAATGGAAATGCAACAACGGCTGGCAAAAAAGGTAGTCACTGGTCAAACTACCTAGGCACATATGGACGCGTCGCATCTTGCATATATTCCTTCCGACTGGATACAGAATTGGAGCTAGTTATGGGGTATAATCTATCTCGCTTACAATAACCCAATTTCAGCTCAAGTACGTACCGTACATCAACTACATTCGAATACGGATAGTCAAGCATCGTTTCTCAAGATTCACTCTGTGTATGACTCTACTGTATGTGCGCCCAAAGCATCGGCCCGTTCCGGTGGCTAAAGCAGGCATCTGACGTGGATAGTATCGACTGCTTGACACCCATTGGGAATGATTCCTTGGTGTTTTGTCTTCGTAATGGGTAGTTGGCAGTTGCTCGCTTACCGCGTCTATGAATTGGTTCGTAGAGATCTACGTAATCCACCCAAAATTACTACATTATAATGAAGGCATAGCGTAACAATGTTTCTTTCAGACGCGCCGTGTGATATTGATTCCTGAGGCATCACGGCCAATCGCGCCGTGTTTTGCCTCTTTCACCATTCTCCGAAATTCCCCAAAACAATTTGGTACACGTAAACTTCTCAGCCGAAACAGACTGCTCTCGTGATCTGAATCGCGATCTATCGCCTTTTCCCCGTTATTTGACACATTCCTTTTTCTCTTTTCGCCTGCCACTTGTAGAAAGGTGCGGTGTAGGGCGACTAATCATGGCTAAAGAATAGCGGGGAATCTAGTGATTCTAACAGTGCGTATGTCGGAGGAACTGCATAGACATGCCTATTTGAGCGGCCCACCTGCGACCGCATGCGCGTAGTGCACGTCAGTTCTGGCATCTTGAGTTTGATAGCACACCTAGCTGTCGATATATGTGCGCTTCTATACCTTCTTTACGAGGGTGTTCAAGTACCAGTTGGAGTATGCTCTGTTGAAGAAGAAAGGATTGACAAGGAAGTCAATCGTTTTGTCAATTTTGGCTGTCCCCATATCATAAGTTGTAGGACGTACACCTGTAGGTCCTCAAAGGATTCACCGTCTTGTTCCCATTTCTCAATCTTGTGTCGCTTCCCCCACTTATCCACTTCTTCTCGTTGCCATCACGGCACATACTACTGTAGGTAGCCCACTATAGAAATGTCAAATGCGGTGTGCAGTACCCTTAGTCAACCCGAAAGAGACCAAAATTAACCCGATGAGGTCAACACACAGGAAATACGTCCCAATCCAATGAAAATGATTCGCCTAGACTCGGAGTCATTTCGACGTGGGCCATGCTAGAAAAATGAAATCCAAGTCACCTTAGTCCAGCCCGGTTTTTTGGCGCTCAACTTTCGGGATTTGCGAATGAACGGCTTCTTCTTTCAAGATGAGTGGATCATCTCATCCGTTTAACCTGGTTTGGGTCTTTTCAAGACGTTGACTGATGGTTAGACTGACTCGGTGGCTATCAGCTTTTCTCTTTTTCACCCTTCGAATATTTTCTGTATCTATCAAATTTCTGTTTTTTTTTTTGTGTTTGTTTTTCTTTGCACAGCCTTCGATTTCCGGATCCCTGTCAAGATTCTTTTTTATCTTTCAAGTCCGGTTCGGAAATAGCTTCGCATATTTCCAACGCACCATAATTTGTGGACTAACACGACAGGGCCAAAAACAGGGAAACCAAAGCCTAAAACGACATAAGGCTGTCAAACTACGTATCAGCCTACCAGCTTGCTGAGTGCCACGTACTTCATACCTTACTTGTCAACTTTTAGCATTGCTTGCAAGGCCTGGTAGAGTCGGTCTTGATCAGAATTACTGCTTTTGTTCCCGACTACATTAGGCACTGCCATCACGCGCGCTCATGACTATTATTTGTCACGAATAGGGATTCCGCCTGCATCTTTCGGGCTTAGCAAAGTGCAACGTTGCCCATCTCATCAATCACCTCTCGGTTGTGACTGGGCGATCGAATTAAGCTGTTAATTAGCGTCCGGCTCTAACTGTGTCGGTCTGATTATTCTGTTTTTCGTCAATCACATACTTCGTCACAATAACCAGCCCACTTACCTGGAACAACCTTGAAACTCGACACCAACTGGTAGAGCAGTGTCAATCCCTAGTCGGCACGACTTTCTTGTGGACCGACTGTTAATCCCCGCACATGTATTTGACGGCCTATGAATATTAATGACCTGACATCACGCGGCGTTTGTACATGGATGTATATCAAAGCGGTGGTCTGAGCGTTTCGACAGGGACCGACTTAGCAGTATCCATGCTTGTCGCAAATACAAAACACATACAAGAAGCTATCTTGTTTTCATGGTTCGTTTCTTCATTTTGCCACTCGATAAAAGCTGATTTATGACAGAATATCCCTTCCTTCGGCCGAAACTCATGACTTAACCATGTCAACCGACAGATCAAAACTACACCATCTGGTGCCAGCGCCATGGGGTAACAATCCAGATGGTGAACGCAATCAAGCCGCAATGCCACGACGAGTCCGACCTAAAAACGCATCTCGCGCATGCAACGAATGTCAAAAACGCAAAATCAAGGTTCGCAGTGCATTTTGAATTCTTTTGTCAGTTTTCTTGTTTTATACATATTCAAACGGGGATTCCAATGAACTAATAGTGACTCTCCACCTTCCTGTTTGGGTTTGTTCTTTGTGAAAAATAGTGTATCGGTTCCAATCCCTGTAAGAACTGTCATGAAAACTCTCTCTTTTGCGAAATCAACGACGAGACGGATGGACGGCGGAGATTTGCTCTGAAACGAAAAGTGGAAGACCTCGAGCAGGATCGGCATCTGTTATTGGGGTTGATTGAAGCGTTGCGAGATGACGGATATCAGTCCACACAGCTGCTCGCTTTGATTCGAAGCAACGCGTCTCTCGATGATATTCGGGTTGCAGTAAGTAACCGGATGGAGGGATTGTCACTTCCTATCTCGACGTCGGTACCGGAATCGTCGAGTTGGGGTGCACCATCATCCACGGCGTCGTCGGTGAGTCCAATGCCATCGAGCAGCGGCCAGGTGGATACGCATTCATTTTCTGCTATATCAGAAATAAATTCACGAAATGTTATGAACATAGACCGATTGACTGATATTCCGTTGTTCGAGCTATCCGCCAAACCATGGACAGAAGTCACGACAGACAACGGCTTTGTGTCCCATCTGATATCTTTGTGGTTGACGTGGGATCACGTCGTACGGAATTGGATCGATAAGGATCTGTTTATTGCGGCTATGAAGTCAGGAGATGTCAATTCTCCGTTCTGCTCGCCATTTTTGGTGAACATCATTTTATCACAGGCCTGCGTTAGTCTCCTCCTCCGGTCGAGGTTGAACAGGTTAGGATTGACATTTGATTGCAGTGGTATTCGAGTTATCCGGAAGCATTCATCAACCCGGACAACCTTAACTCGCGAGGACAACACTTTTACAATGAAGCCAAGAGGCATTTGGACGCGCTAGAGGGGAGGATCAACTTGACGACAGTGCAAGGATTGGGTTTTCTCTTCCTAAGGTACAACATGCTTTGTGGTGATTCGATTATATCCAGGGTCTAACGGCGCACAGTACGTGTTTGATGGGCAAAGATCGGATCGGCCACAATTACTTTTCTCAAACAATCACTTCCATACGCAATTTGGTTGCACGAGCCGACGAAATCATCGCGCAGGCAGGGCCACAAGCAGATGCGATGGAGCGATCCATAGGAATTTGTGTCCGGGGAATATTCAGTTTCTTCACGTATGTCTTAACTCCAAAGTAAAGAGCATGCAGATATTGACATGTAGCAGTCTCGCAGATCTAGCACTACACACCTCAATCTCAATGCGGCCGCCCAAAAGAGCATACCTACCTATTGACCACGATCCCAAAGATACATGGATGACTTACCCATACAGAAGTCAGCCTGTGCCGGCACATCGAAATTGCGTACACAATCAGTCATTCGACCTACATCTCATCATGTACGAAGTCATTGAGTTCTTCAACGCCGGAGAACAAGATGAGCAAACACGAAATTCGCGTTCTTATTCGGAAGTTGAGTGCGTCACAAGCTCGTTTTATGAACGACTGACAACCTGGTATCACTCTTTACCGGAGTGTATAAAAGAAGGACAAAGCTGGACTCCGGCAGTTATAGGAATGCAGTAAGTATCTGTCTACCCTGCAGGCTAGGCGCACGGGCTAATTATGGAATCAGCATGTCCTACCACCTCTACATAATCACAATCTTCAGCTATCTCAAAGTCCACCCTTCTACGCCCGCAAGCACTGCATTATCTGCACAACAACAATGCATCTCGTCCGCAATGGCCGTGCGCGATCTGATGAATACCTACCGCTCCAATTGGCGACGAATCGAATACCAACCCGTGGAATACATGCAAATCACCACCGTGTGTCTGTTCGTATTACTTGAAGATCTCAATGCTCCCGGAAGCAGCCAAGCGTTTGTCGAGCTTCTAGTGATAGCGCGTTCGATGGCTCGTCGATTCCAGCTTGCGAGAGGGATACTGCGACTGGTTCAGTTGTCAGCCCGAGAACAGAATATCATCTTACCAGAGGAGGCGCAGCAACTCTATAAGGACTTTGAGCTGGAATGGTTCCGTACCGGAGGCGCGGAACAGTTTAGTAGCTCATACCCCAACTTTTCGCTTTCAATGCGATCGCTTGCGGCGGGTAATAGTTCGCCGCCAGGTGGCAGCGACGACGACGGCGACGGTGCGAAGCAGGGAAGTGATAAGCGGCCGGGCTTGACATGGAGTAGTGCTGAGATGGATTTGCTTTTGAGGAAATGGGATGATGTATTGAAGATTGATAATGAGATGTGACGAGTCATGTCTTTGTTCCACTGGATGTGGTTGGTTGGCGACTTGTAAGGAGATGTATCTATGCATATTCCTGGAGACTTGATATGTGTAACTCTTACCTAGGTAACACGTGAGTCTATTAATCAGATAATCAGATCAGTTGCTGCATTCTGCGAACTAATACTCGAGATGGAGAGTAGAGACGAGTCATCTCAATCTTATCAAGGACCGAATGAGCTCAGACTAGAATTTGACCATGATGCTCGCACTGATGCTGGCATCCAGCGTGGATCCCCGTGGTAAAATCTTCAAAAAACAACAATGCTTTGTCTGATTGACCCAATAATCGCCGGACACGAACAACAATATAGTGTTGCATGCAGTATCAATGGCCTTGTTACATTTCAACCCTGTAATCCAACAAGGATGTGGCTTCCTGCATGATTTTGAATCAGTTCGGAGTACTCCGTAGCTAAAAAAAAAAGGCGATGATGTTATGGTTTTCTTTGTTCTTCATGTTGCATATGTACGTAATTGATGATCTAACGAGCTCGGTCCATGCGTTTCTTTGTCTGATGTTCTTGGCTTAGCAAGGGATGCAATAGCTGTGAGATATGTCGAATGCATGTGCAACAGGTCGTGATGCAACCACCCAGACAGGATTTCTATGCCGATAAATTGTTTTACTGGGTACCATTTTGTGCGAGGTGTTTGTAAGGGACCACTAGTTTGACAAAAATCCAATAGCACGCCTAGGACGTGACACCGCATATGATTGACAGGTATGACAAGTTGACAGCAAACACGTTTGACAGATTCGGCTAAGATGCCGACTGAGTGCTACCCTCAGTATTCTGGCTTTAGACCTGGCTACTTCGTAGAGACTAAGAAACTTATCAAAGGGGCTTCCTGGCTCAGTAACTCCATGTGGGCGCCGGGACACGGAAGACTTATCCGGAACCCTAGTTCGACATGGACAATTCAAAGTTCGCCATCTTGGTCTCGCCTGTTTAACTTGACTTTACGACTTTAAGTCTCTACAAAGTGTTCAACGTTCGTATACGTAGCCATACGGAGATATTAACTTGGGTTTAGTGTGGCTTGAAAAGAGTTGAGTCCGTTAAGGCCGGAGAAGTCGGGAGGACGCGTAAGTACGTTCTATTGGCGGATACCCTCGTATACATAATAAATTGGATTTGTTTGATGTCTGATCATGATACCAAATTTGCGTATTATGAGACAGGTATGGGTACTGTAAATACCATACTTTCAACCCACGTGGTATATGCAGTGTACGTATCACGACTCCATCGTACAAACTCGTTACACTGATCGATTGTAACTGAATGTATGATTCAACGGAGGAGTTCGCCCAACAAGCAGGATTTGGCCCCTGCATATTCGCTGCTCAGTCAGCTAGGTAAATGCTTTAAAATCAAACCTCTTAGTGGAGATGACTATGTAGTAGTACGTACCTGCGTAAAAGAAGGCTATTTCTTTTTCTCAGGGACGTACGTATTCGTCCGTAGTCGTTTCAAAATGTCCGTAGAAGATACCTAGTACGTATACATAGTAGTTAGCAAGCGAATTATAGTCAGTTTCGAGCGCCTTCCTAATCCAGCCATGTTCCAGAGGGCGACCGGACGGCCGGCCGCAAGGAGCATAGCCAGAGGCAATTTGATTGGCCAATTGCTGTGTGGCTGCGGGCCTTGGCGTACGAAACCTGGAAGGACCGAGGGCGAACCACGGTACGCATTATGTTCATATTTCGTGCATATTTAGACACGACATAGTACATACAAGTACTTAGTACGTACGTACACTCATTCTGTGCGCTGGAAGATGAATACAGAAAGGTACAAAAAGAGTACGTGGGCCATATCGATATACATAGCTTAGAGTAGTGTGCTGTCACCGCTTGATGTTACTCGTACTGGTTAGCCGAAAGAGCTTGGCGCGGTTCGCTCCCAATCGCTTCCAGCCAGGCACATACTACGGAGTATGTACTCCATACTATGTACTCCTTAGCCACAGTGGAATAGCACCGAATACCGAGTATCAAGCCAGTACGGAGATTGTGCGACGTACTAAACTAAATAGTAGTAGTGATATAATGAGGAGACGCACGTTGAGATCATGCATCTGGAAAATATTCCGGCGCTGTGTCGATCATATGCATACCATACTGGACTGTATCTATACCAGATATTCTCATTATGAGCATCACGAAGACAAGAGCATAGAGGGGAATGAATAGTATAGTTACCATGTATTTAGAAAGAACGCGTGAAGACAAGGGGACTCTGACTCGTCATCTTCAGGGCTCACGGAGACAATTAGAGTTTGCCGCGGCTTGTAATTTATGTCTCGGTATTCTAGCGTATTACCGTATTGTTCTCCTTTCTGGATTTTTCTGCTCGGAAGTTTGTCCGGAGACCGCCGCCAGGGTTCCACGCTCCATCTCTTTTACTATTTAGCGACCTATCTCAACGTTCGATGCCTGCTCTGGACTCACTCTGTATATAGCGTACGGAATCAGCGGAAACCAGTACATAGTTATACAGCGTGGGGTACCCTAACTTCCAAGAGTTAGCACTCTCAGATGCGCCACATGGTTAACTAACTCAAGTAGTTAATCGCTGGTCCAGCCCGTGAGTCGTTACAGTTTGCTGCGTTCCTTTTTGCTTTCTGGCATCCTCGCGATCTCAATCTGCCATCCGCCCCCAGTCTCGATACAAACGACCATATACTCCGTATTTACAAACAGACGGCATCACAACTCTGCAACTACTTGACCGATCATCATCCTTATCGCGATTCTTTGTTCTCTATCCCCAGCGTACGCTCCCTGTCCTTACTTGGTCTCCCCGGGAACTGTTTCGTTGCAAATCAACAATCCCACCTATGTACACTTTGTTCGCTATCTATCGGTGGGACTGCTAAACTATCCATCTCTATTCGCATCCGTCCAGCCCGTTTTGTCTCATTGTCCGTTCCGGATCCCCACTCTCTGATATTACGCCAGCCGATACTGTCTTAGCACTGCGGATATAGTGCCTAGTCCATAATCTCTATATTGACTGCCTTGCCTCTGCGTCCGATCTAGAATTTTCTTCTTTGACTTGCATTCCTCCCAAAACCCGGCCCTCTGATATCGCTTCCTGCATTCTGCGCCTGTCAACGGCCGACATCAGTGATAATGATATCCTATCTCGACGACTGATCCCTCCACGGCCCCGCGACCGATCATCTCCTTCGACCCTCACTCCTATCCCTCGTTTGCGCTGTTTCAGCAGAACGGCAGCAAAAAGAACGTAAAAATACTTGATACCAAGCCAAGCCAGGATACGCACATATATTGTTTGTCCTTCGAAACATTGAACAAAGAAATCGCATTCGCCCCAACAACAGATCCATTATTACTATAGCCCGTACGCATCAAACAAGACGATCCGGAGACTCTGAGCAGAACAACTGGCGCGCAAAGCAAACCAACCCGGAAAATTACCACTGCTGAAAGAATACAAAAAGAATGCCTCTGTATATGGAGACATGACACGCTCATTACCCTAACAGCAGGACATTCTCTCTTCAATTTATTTGTTCTGCCACAAAGAGTCCAGCCGAATTCGTCCACTGCCGTTCCTTTCTTGGGTGCTGGTTACTCACCTGCTTAATCCGTCAACCTGCGACTGGTCATTCATCTCACCCTCTTTATCACCCCAGACCATTGATAAACACGCCACTCCACTTTGCGTCCTGCCTCCTGACTCCTGAGTCACGAGCAGCATCCCTAGTGTCGCAACTGTCGACCATCCTCTGCCACTCTGAAAAGAGCTCACGCTCTCTCCAGCATTGTCAAGCTGAGCCTATTATTACGGAATGGCGACTACAATGGAGAAATTGTGGGAGATCGCCAAAAATGAGGCCAAGCTCTGCTATGGCTTCATCCGTCGCGATGTGTCCATGGGAATGCTTCCTATTCCTGTCTTCACGACAGCTTCTCTGCTCTATCGCAATGCGCCTACGGAAGAGATCGCCATTGCGATTGCCAGTGAGTTACCTACATCAAATTACATCATGATTACGTACTAACAGCCTCAAGAAACCCTCCTTCTAGGCCTGTTGTATCTCTACTCGTTCGTCGTGGGCAACCAAATATGTGGTGTTCAGGAGGACCAGATCAACAAGCCCGATCGCCCTATTGCAGCTGGCGCAACATCTCTCAAGGCAGCACGTATTCGCTGGGCTGTCTTGACCGTTCTCTACTTCTCCTACGGCTGTTATCTTGGTGTTGGTATTTGGTCTGCCATGTGGATTGCCATTTCGTTCGCCCACAACTTTTTATCTTTTGGCGATTTTGGTCCTACCAAGGACATGTGCATCGGTCTTGGATGTGTAGCTCAGCTGACAGCTGCTTGGTTGATTGGTGGTGCACCATACGAAGTGGGATGGAACTGGATCAAGATCATCGCTCTTTACACATTGTTCCCGATTCCTTTGCAGGACCTGCGAGATGTACCTGGTGATCTGGCTGTGGGTAGAAAAACTACCCCAATTCTCATGGGCGATATGCCTTGTACGTTTACCCTTCTTTCGCTTTCAGCACTATTATCTAATTTAAACACAGGCCGCATCTACATCTCTCTCGGAGTCTTCATCTCCCAATTTCTCCTCATCAAATACCGCATCCTGGACCATCGTCTTGACTGGTCCACCGTGGCCCTCTCCACTGTACTGGGCATTTTGGCCCTTACTGTCATTTTCCGACTTTTCGCGTTCCGCGACGTCAAGAGTGATCGCTACTCGTATCGACTCTACACTGTGATTTACCTATTCCAGCCCTTGTCAGCATGCATAACGCTTCGGTAACTACTGGCCGTCCGTGCCTTTCGCTTGTTGATTAATTCAGCCTATCCATTTTAATGATGCTACGATCCCACCCTCTCTCTGTGCATTTTTCTTTCAACTTCGGAGACAATAGCCGCTCCCCCTCACACAATCTCTCAATTTCCTACCTCTCCATCCGACTTATCGACCAGACCAAGAACTGGCAAACACAAAGCTTCGTACTACTCTGGGCGGCTCAATTGTCTGTTAGTGCTATTGCATCGGTTTTGAAACCAAGGCGGATTGTTATGATATCCATGTAATTCCATAATAGAGCCAATTTTCTTTTCAAAACAGTGGCTTTCTCGATAGATTCTAGATACGTAATGACATACTCCGATTTGACAAAAATTAATATCATGATCCCTACATAAATCACCATACCCTGCAGATTAAGGAACAAGCCATGTCACATTCAACCAATGCTTTTACAGTACAATAATATCTCCTGAAACCCCTCGTCATTAAGTATCAAATCATTTTCTCCATTTATCCGGTCTTGTTCCAAACGCAAAGAAATATCCGAATTTCTGGACTAGCGCCAAGATTGATCGACGGGTTTTTCGGCGCATTAGCTGTGCGACAGAACATGCATCGATTGATGATCCATGCATATCAGAATTTGGACTTCACGAGTCATGTACGAAGTAAGTTTCTGGACTAATTCAGAATAGTGGCATACCTATGAACCAAACGCTCGGATTCTGAGAATGCGTCCAGAATGTGACAAATGCATTTATTGGGATTCAATGGAATGTGCGCGGATGCTTGAAGCGACTCCCCCGGCTGCCGCGGCTGATCATTTACTTCTTTTGAGGCTCGTTTGGGATTCATTTAGAATTAGCATCGCATATGTAGTGTGACTGAAATTGTTCCGTGTAAGGAATGTGGGATGTTGAGATTGGGTTTGTCCCGGGCTGTCAATTATGGATTGTTTATGCAAGGTTGGTATGGTATGCACGTTAGTTTGAGTTACCTTGTTGCATTGTCTTGTGTCTTAGCTAATTTTTTACTTTGACCATGTAACTATGATTCAATTTTATCATTGTTTGTAGCCTTGTCAAGGCTGATGGATGACTGCTCTCTGTTACGGTATGATTTGCTTCACAGTTTCCCCAAGTGATGCTGAGTTATTGATTGAAGTTCTACCAATACATGCCTGCTTACGCTCATAGTATACAATCACAGAAACGTCATCCCTACAAACATCGCTATCAAAAACCCAAAGGACAACTCCACCAGAGACGCTGAAGAAACAGACGACCCCATCGCCGTCACAGGAAAATCCAACAACTCCCTCGCAGTCCTCGTACTCGAAAGCGTCGAATTATTGTCGATATTATATACTGCAATTCCTTCCTTCTTCATAGGTGTAGCCATCTGCTTCGTCTTTGGATCTACCGCCACCGTCTGCGACGTGATGTTTTCCGTCTGTATGGATTGAATCACGGTATTATCGCTGGCGTTTATGATTGTTACTCGTGGCGAGGGAGAATATCTTTCTTGCCCAGGACTAAGCTCGCCAGGCGTGATGGCCAGGTCGCGATATACAGCGGCATAGCATAGGTTCAAAGAAGGTTCATATATCACTTGCCCTAAACCCGACAGGCCGCTAATGTTTCCGACAATGTTCCCGTTAGAAGCCATGCCTAGTACAACGCTGTATCCGTATCCGTACGTTGGAATCTGGCCACGACCGCATCCCACGAAGAGATTTTGGTCGGGTCCGAAAGTGATACCGGTTGGATGACAGCCGGCTAGGCTGATGACGTTTGTGATTTTGAGGGTCCGGGGATCTATCTCGTTAATTTCGCCGCCGGGATTCGCCTCGGTTGCCCGTATGGCTACATAGAATCTGTCCGTGACAGAGTCCCAGGCTGGCTGTTGCAGCGTGTCAGTGGCGCTGGGTAGATCGACACGGCCCACTATACGTCGCGAAGTCGCGTTAATGAAGGAAACAAAGGACGAATTGCCTGGATTCTCAAGCGGATTCGTAACTATAACAAGACCCGAGCGCGGACTATATGCCAATTGCTCCGTCGGTAACATTTCCCCGGTCGATATCTTTTCTACCTTCCATCTCTTCTTGTGTTTGAGGTCGATTACTCGGACCGTACTGTTTGCTTCCGCAACGTACAACTCGTTCCGCTCAGGAAGGAGAACCATCCCATTAGGTCCGGCTGTTGCCAATCTGATTCGGACCGCAGGTGGTAAAGCATGGACCATTTGCGAGTTCGAAGACGCACTCGGACCAGTAGTAGTAGCAGTAGCAGTAGAAGTCGAAGTTTTTGTCGTGCTGTCACTGCTGCCCTTCTTATGTGATTTACAGTTTAACCCCTTGATGGTCTTTTGATGATGGTTGTTGAGGTCAATGACATGAATGAGGGTGTGGTCGCGGACTGCGAGATAGTAAGTTCCGTTGTAGATTACCGCTTTGTCCGACTTGGGAGGAGTTGTGTGGTTTCCAGGGAAGGAATGTGGCATTTTCGTTGTAGAGGCGGGCATTACGTGGATAAATAGGGATGTTGATATGTAGAGGATCGCGGGGATGTTTTCCATCATAGCAAGAGCTGCACTTGTAACTGCCTGGGACTAAACCACGCTTTTTCTTGGGCTAGATGGTCTTTAGAGCTGCTCATTGTGACACTGATCTTGATCCTACATGTCCTCCATCCCATCGGGCATTTGGCGGCTCAGTGGTGGAGGCAAAGATTATCATGATGACCTCAAATAACGGCCCGCTGCTTTGTCAAGTAGATCCATAAAGACAATTTACTACTCATTCAGCCATTACAATTTTTTTTGAAGTATGTTTATATGTAAGAAGTTGTCAGGTTCGGGAAGTCGTTCCCTTGCTGCTCAACACATAGCCTCGACAAACCACGATCCAGCCAGTGTTCCAGGATCGCCTACAAAAAAGTTTACTTTAACAGAATCAATTGATATAATTAATTCCATTCACAATTATCGTTGACTCTACATTGTACATCATTGATGAGTAGGTGTATTACCAATCCTCTTGATACATGACGCCATACCCCGCATTATATATCTCGACATTTCAGATGAGGGATTAATCATCAAAGACTTAATCATCCCAACAAGAATCGAATACTTATAAAACGTTCCGGACTGTTATTAATTTTGCAACCTGGTTTGGAATTATATTCAGTGGTTAATAGCTAGAAAACCAAAATGCCAGTCCCATTTCCCCCGGCAGGCTACTCCGAAGATGTGTGGCGGCGAGTCCGTCTACTCTTTAATGGACAGTTTGTGGTTGACGCGAATGTCCCTAAACTGGTGTAGGCATCCACGAAGATCAACTATATTGAATTTACTAATCGATGGCTATCAGATGGGAACGTCCGTATTTTCCAGTTTACTACTTCCAATCCTCCGCCGTCCGACCTGAATACCTCACCAATAAACAAACCGGCGATGAGGCCGATATCTACGATCTGACCGTCAACGGAAAAATCTCACCATCCGCCGTTAGACTAGTCAAGACAGGCGACTTTAAAGGCTACATCAAAATTGAATACAACAAAGTAGATGCATGGTTCGAAGAAGATGAGCGCATATTTAGCCACCCTAAAGACCCATACAAACGGATGATTGTGCTGCAGTCGTCCAAAAAGGTGCAGATAGAGATCGATGGGGTTGAAGTTGCCAGTACTTCTCGTCCAAAATTGTTGTATGAGACGGGGTTGCCCGTGAGGATTTATATTCCGCATAGCGATGTGAGGCTGGAGTTGTTGGAGGATGATGCGGAGAGGACGTCTTACTGTCCTTATAAGGCGAGTACTTCTGTCATCTGGTCGTTGACCATGCTAATCTGAAGTAGGGCAATGCGAGTTATTATGTTATCAAATTACCTAATGGCGACCGGAAGCATGGTCTGGCATGGTGGTACAAGACAGCAAAGATAGAAAGCGCAGGCATCGAGGGGCATATTGCGTTTTATGATGAAAAGGTTGACGTGCGAGTCGACGGAGTTTTGAATGAGAGGCCGACCACACAATTTTCATAGCTCTTTTGCTTCTCCAGGCAAAATGACTTCTTTTCGTCGCTTTATCTCGTCAACATAGCTGTTGTGGACGGGCGTTCTTGCCTGAATGCCTGATTTCGAAAATTGCCAAATCGGGAAATCGATTTCTACTTTTGGCAATTTCTGGGCTCCTTCTTTTCGTCAGGTGCTGCCCTAAGTGTTCCGTGTAAACGAGAATCAACCGAAAACATGAATTTGTGTATGCTCGAAGAATTTGATGCTTGATTACAATCAAGCCAATACACGCTAGCAGCACTAGTAATTGACCATGATAGTTGCTGCCTCAGGCATAAAATAAGCGGCAGGGAGCGGCTTGGCCGGAGTGCTTGGAATGCTCAGAATGCTCAGCTTAAAGCCTTAGCCCTCGACTAAGGATGCTCTATTGAGTCTACTCCATCACGGAGCCTCCGTAGTGTAACACTCCTTTAAACATAAATTAAATACAATACGGACTATGGAGTAACTATATTAAAGGCGCAAGACGTGGTGCTACCGTGTTATCTATATGGTCACTTCCAACAAACTTATTGCGCCGTGAAGCGAAGCAAAGCACAGACTTTCGTTGGCCATGGATCAATGCGCAAACCCAAAGCGGCTGGAGAGGCAATACTAACTGCCAATAAGACGCACGATTTATAGGCGAACAGCGCTGGCCATGTGGAGTAGACGCTTAATTAGATCCACGAATTGACACAATTTCTGGCCGGATTGACATTATCTTTGAGCACGGTAGGCCCAATCACAGCGCTTTTCGATCATGCTCTGCCGCTTCCTTTGCCTTTCTACTCCGCCGCGTCTCCGCGTGGTCCCCTTAGTTGAAGCTTCAAGCTACCGTAACCATGCATATCATTTAGAGCATTTGACCCGCAATAATGAACGGTCCATGACTGGAACAGGAAAGATTGGACAAATGACGTGGGTCAGGATGAGAAAAAGGGTGTTGGGAAAAGGGGAGGGGGGGAAAGAGAGAAGGATTACATCAGGTTGTCATTACTCGTGATCATTTTCCGAAACTCTCTCTCTCTTTGCTTGATACTTGATTATTGGTGGTTGCCCCTCATTTTTGTTCATTCTCTTTTCATTGAACTATTTGATCTAGATCCTTTCATTCCTTTGCTGCAGTTTAGAGCGTTACAGACTATTTTCCACCCGGATTTGCGACAGACGATTACGACAGGTCAAACACGACACTAGAAGAGAGCATACACGATAGCGCATTTTGTCATAGTATTGCTTATCCGGAGCTGGTCTCCCAGACGTCATCTTTTCGGCATATAACTACTCGGAGTGAAAATTCCAACGGTCGGACGTTATACATAAAGAACGTGTGATACGTAACATCATAATGAAACAGACTGGGTGAGTCCAATCAAGAAGAAGTAAGAAAACAACTGACAAAGAACAATGTATTTAGTCAAATTTCTACTCATTGAACTGCCGCATATCTTGCTCTTCGACCGATGACACCGGAAACCTTGGGAGGTTAAACAACAGATGACAATCGCCTAATCATTTATCGTCACAACGGATGGACCGCCATACATGATAGACACGTCCGAAAAATGAGCCATATTCGCATCAGACCGCTAGCCGGCCTGCTCATCCTCCTCTGTACCTTATATTTCTTAATCTCGAACACACTCGGATTCATCCGCATCTTCTCCAGTCCACACTCGGGCATTGCATTGAGCCAGTCGGGCATAAGAACAGCATACTATAATCACACGATAGACAAAACACATGAACCTGTGATACCGCGCAAGATTCATCAGATATACCACGATTGGTCGGGGCAGGGAGGAAATGTGCCACATACATCGCAGTGGATGAGGTTGAGAGATAGTTGTATTAATCGCAACCCAGGATGGGAGTATAAGGTATGTTCATACAGTATGAAGTGAAACGATGCATGTGACTAAGAGCTGTGCACAGTTATGGAGCTCGGCGGAATCAAGGGAGTTTTTGCAAAGAGAATACTCTTGGTTTTTGCCTATCTACGATAGCTATCGACACCCTGTTCAGCGTGTCGATTCGCTAAAATATTTTATAATGAGGCACTATGGCGGGATCTATGTCGACATGGACAATGTAAGCCTGCATTTGACTACCTCTGTCTTCTCACAAGAGAACCATCTAACAGACCAACAGGGCTGCCTCGAATCGCTCGAACCTCTCCGCTACTACCCAGCCTTCACGACCGACGGCGGCGAAGGCCCCTTATTCATCAACATTCTAGGCGCCGCACCTCATCATCCCTTCTACGAATACATGACCAACAATATATGGGCCTACAATCTATTTTACTACCCGCTGCCCTACCTCACAGTCAGCTACAACTCCGGCCGATGGTTCTTTACGTCGATGTGGGAGAAATATCACGATAGTGTGAACAGAAGGAATTGGAACTTGGTGCATTCTGCAGGTGAAGGCGCGGATCAAATTCATACCTCAGATGCAAATAATAAAGATCAACTGTACCGCGTCGTCATGGAGAGTCACCGCGGCGCCGAGCCGTGGGTATTTTGGAACGAAGGCGCCGGGTTGACGTGGGAACAATGGGACTTTTCGATATTTCACTGGATTGGAGAGAATGCAGCAAAAGTTATTCGAATTGCCGTGGCGGTGACGGTCGGGCTCTCACTACTTACTTCCCTAGTGGTTTGGAGATGCTGTTGCAGGGGTAGGAAAGTAAAGAGCAATGCTACGGGGGGATTCAAGTCGGTCGCCGCGCTGTTGACACCTGTTTTGTCGCCTGTGTTAACGCCGGCGAAGGAGAAGAGGGTTGAGTTTTTCATCAAGAAGGGTCATGACATGGTATGAAGCTTGCATCTGTTTTTCGCTTCGTTTGGACGTGTTGCCTTCTGTTTTGTTGTTTTACAAGATATCCCTTGCTGCATATTGTAATTACTGTTGCCGTGAAAGCATTGATTTATATTGCATACTAGATATATGTCTATAACGTCATATAATAGAACTATCACATTGAGTGATCATTGGTACTTGTTTTTCTGCGCTTGTAAGGCTTGAGCCAGTAGATCTGGATACCATCGCTGCGCTACATCCTGGTGACTCGTGATGCGTGCAATCAGTGTACCTTCACCAATGTTGCCATTGAACATCTGATTGAAGGTTGCTTCGGCATCTGATCGCACTTTCTCATCCTTGACAAGATCCTTGATATGCTCCGGGATGCTGATATTGATCTTTTCCACGCCTAAGTCGAGACTTACACCTTGGAAGATTGCAAATGAGTATCGCGGACCCAACGAATTACCCTGGGCATCCCTGTAATTCTCCGTACGGAGGTTCACACGATGTGTCGTCGCCGTACATACACCGCCGGTGATAGCTTCGAGTGCGCGACCGATATTAATCACCAATGTTCCTGGGATAGGTTTCACTGGCAGCCATGTCCCAGCTTTGTTTTGCACCTCAAGACCGGCATGAGGAGTTCCTTGCATGAGGAAAGTCAAGAAGCAGGAGTCCTTGTGCGGACCAACGCCCTGAGTATCCTCATGTGGTTTGCTATCCACAGGTTCCGGGTACTTTATCAGTTTCAGTTTGTTTTGTTGGGGATGATCGAAGAACTGATTAAAAGCCGTTGGTGGTAAATCGAGTGCTTCGGCAACAAGCGATTTGAACGATTCGGCAAGTTTATCAATATGGTCCATGTAGCTTTCTATAGCAGCGCGGAAGTGTGGCAAGGCTTGCGAATCGGGCCACTGGATAGGTCAGACTGTGTAACGTGGAGGGATTTGAGACAATTCATACCTGGTTGGGCCCGCGGAGATTGCGGTAAAGTGGTTCCTCTGGACCAGGAGCAGGCAGTTCAGTCGCAAACTACATATCCACCGATTAGTCAAAATAGAGAAATGAGAGTTGATAAACGCACATCGAACTGTTCCCGGTAATCATTCTTCAATGCGGTAACTTCCTGTCCCAGGCGCGCATAACCAAGGAAGTGCTTGCTGTTTACCATTTCTATTTCCAGCTTCTTCTCCAAGGGCAAATTAAATAATGCAATTGATTGTTCTGTAAATTCCCTCTGCACCTTATCTGGCACACCGGTATTCTTCAAGTAGAAGAAGCCAACATTGACAATCGCGGCTTTAAGTGCCTTCAAAAATGCAGGTCTAGTTGACGGCGATGCGCTCTCTGCGTAGTCTAGCACTGGAACAGACGTAAACACATCCTCTTTGACTATATCGTCTTTTCCACCATTCCTAGATGGAGTGGCATTCTTATTTGCCTGCAAAAATTCACTATGACTTAGCCAACATTTCGCCCATCAAGCACTCCCATGCTTACCGAGACGTACCAGCTTCTCGAGAAATGTCTTTCTCTTGTCCCATAGAAGACCATAATTCAGCGAGAACTCATAATTGTGACCACCACGGGGTAGGATCGCGGAATCGACTTCGGATGCATTCGTAAATTTAGAAACGAGGTTATCGAAAATGGGGCGACCTTCCTTCTCGTTGTCCCAGACGACCTCTGCTTCGGCGCACAGGTATTGAACCGGGATCTTGATGGCGGGATAGACTTTATTGACCAAATAATCGTAAAACTCGTTGGATGAGAACTCGCGAAGTTCAGATTTGATACCTGGTTGTAGACGTTCCGTTAGTGTCTAAAGTGGGCAACATGACGGGTTTGATATCGCACCTGGCTCAAACACCTGCACGACAAGCTCCGGATCCAAAGCTTCGACATTCAGCCATTCAACCTCGCCCATAAACTTCCGGATATTCTCTGGGTTGGTCTCGACAATAAATCGGGGATTGGATGGCTCTGGATCAGGATCTGAAAGTAATAACCTCGAGTTCGGCACAGGCACGCAGCCAAGTGCGCTGACGCCCAACAGAGGGAGCCGGTCTTGAGCTTCAGCGGTAATCGACAAAGAAAAGGCGCCGCCAAGTGAATGGCCGAACAAGACGATACCGCCATTGCCTTTTTTGGCGGAGGACTTTTCGTTATATACTTTCTCGATGAAGTCGATGAATACGGGAATCGAATCGCTCATGGGTTTCTCGGAGGTGGGAATCGCGTTACCGGCGTATCCGGGGCGAGAGATGTTGAGAACATCATGGCCGAGGCCGTGAAAGTTCTTCACTACTCTGCGTAGTCGTCAATTTCCATCGCTCATGGTAGAGCTGTTTTGCGAGAGAGGAGAAAACTTACGAAACAGCAGAATTGTCAAAGTAGGTGGCTGTTGCACCACTGCCGTGAAGCAGGACGACCAGTGGGAGAGCGCGGTCTTGGTCGCCCCGCTTAAATAGTCCATACAATTGCAGCCCATTCTTCTCATACGGGATCTTCTCATCGAACGTCGTCGCCATTGTTTGGTCGATCTCGCAAAGACGAGACTGTCAAGAAAGATGTGTGTATGGAGAGAATAGAAGATAAGAGAAGAGGGGAAGAGTCATACATGTCCCCGCATACATTTGGCAGCTGATTGCCAGTCGGATTTCTTAGCGCGGATTGGGCGATCACACCATTTTGCTGGAAATGATGCTGCAGCACTTGTATGATTGATGACTGGGAGTTTCCGTCTCGTTGTGCGGTTGAAATAGACGCACAATAAGCAAAAATGTTGATCACAAAAAATGCTCAAGGCACCAATGACCTAACCCTAACCCCATCTCCGGCTTCGGATGTCACGACACAGTCGTAGCCCTAACCGAATTCCTATGCCAACCAATAATTTCTATAAACTTATTTCTGGATTATCCGATCCAGATTTTCATCTGAGCTGATCGTGCACCTTCTTACATAGTTCACAACAATCCGCGTGTCCACATGCCTGACAGAGGATCTCCAAATTGGGCATTTGTCCACCCCCGCCGGAGTTTCTCCCCTAACAGCCAGATGCCTATTTCGGACCTGGAGCCGTGCAAATCATACGATGTTTGGTGACTGTAGTGAGACAGTACATTCAAGACTCAGTGCCATTGTTGGTTGGAATCATGCAGGAAATCAACAGGAATGATGTACCGGATCAAAGTGGATGGTATGTTGCTCTGACACGAATAGCCTTGTATCGACGCGCTGTCCTGATATCGATCAACTGCACAGTATCTCCTTTAAGTCACTGGACTGCATGCTGATTTCTGGACTTGGTCTCCACTTGTGTGGCCGGGGAAGACCTGGGGTAGACAGCGCCTGCACTGAACAGGCAATCATCTTCAAGCTCCTCTTTGTCAAGTGAGTCAACCTTGAAAGGTTCGAGCCAGTCTATTGGTTGTTTCAATTAGCTGGGGTACGGACTGGGTGTAATACTCCAAATCTTCATCTTTCTCCGGCGGAGTGGTCAAATATCGAGATCAACAGCTCAGTTATTTAAACACTCCCCACCCAACAATGGAGCACCTATATTGCTCGTGCGATTCTACATCACTTATGAGCTAACCCATCACGATAAATCGGTCACACATACAACATTGAACCTAAGCCAAGCGTCCAGCATGGGTGACAATACAATCGGCCTGACGGACCGAGAGTTGAAGAATTTCTCTCTGGATGTCCCCGAGTCCATCGAACTTATTCTGCACGCACAAGAGAGTGATGCTGCTGATCGCAAATTGACTATTCGTCAAGCATTGGCTAAATACCCTAAAGCCGTCTTTTGGGCCATGTTCCTCTCGACCAGTCTCATCATGGAAGGATACGATGTTGTCATAGTAAGCTCTGTCATCGTTTCCTGTTCACTTATAGCTGGAAGCAGACGAGGCTTAAATTAGATGCTCATACAATTGCCACAGATCACATCGTTCTACGGTCAATCCCAATTTCAAAAACGCTTTGGAACATATAATGCCGATACCAACGCCTATACCATCTCAGCTCCGTGGCAATCAGGCTTGAGTAACTCGTCCGCCGTTGGTCAGCTGTTCGGACTCTTGCTCAACGCCTACGCTCAGGATAAATTCGGTTGTCGGCCAACAATGATGTTTTTCATGGCATGGATGGCGGTGATGATTTTTATTCCGTTCTTCGCACCGTCACTATCTGTTCTGGCATTCGGAGAAGCTATGTGTGGCGTGTCATGGGGCGTTTTTCAGGTACGATCTACGCAACTGCTCTGCTCTTCGATAATTTGCCCATGTATATCCATTTTATCTGTGGTCACGTGCTGACCATCTGGTCTACAGACTCTTACCACTACTTACGCGTCTGAAGTCGTCCCGACGGTTCTGAGGCCGTATGTAACCGCCTATGTCTGCATGTGCTGGGGTGCTGGAATCTTACTGTCGTCTGGTGTTGTTCGTGCCGTAGCGGGGATTCAAGGTGATCTTGGTTGGAGACTACCTTTTGCCATTCAATGGGTTTGGCCAATCCCTCTGTTGATTGCAGCCTATCTTGCACCTGAGTCTCCTTGGAATGCGGTTCGACGAGGGAATCTGGACCTCGCTCGAAAGAGTCTAATGCGGCTCCATGAAGACTCTCCTCAGAAAGAAAGAGAAGTTGAAGCAGCTCTTGCATATATCCGACATACCACTCAGCTTGAGATGGAAGAAAGTGGAGATGCCAGTTTCTTCGAGTGTTTTCAAGGAGTCAACTGGCGCCGAACTGAAATCGTGAGATTACCCAACCGGTCATAGGCTTGTTGAGTACATTGCTAATAGTATTCAAACTACAGAACTGTGTCGTCTGGGCAGCGCAAATTCTCTGCGGTAATGCTATCTTAGGATACTCTGTCACCTTTCTCGAGGCAGCAGGGTTTTCCGAAATCCAAGCTTTTGACTTGAACATCTCGCTTTCGGCATGCTACATAATCGGCGGAATTGTCTGCTGGTTTTTGTTCCCACATTTTGGAAGAGCAACCATTTACATGGGAGGTCTCACATTTATGTTCTTTTGTCTGGTTGCAATCGGCGGCCTGGGATTCTCGCATAGCAAACATGCTGACGTGGCTATTGGTATTCTCTTGGTCGTGTCTACGCTTTGCAATATGATCACAACAGGACCAGTCTGTTATCCGATAGTAGCAGAAACTCCTTCTGGAAGGTTGAGGTATAAGACAATTGTCATTGGACGATTTGTGTATAACCTCACCCAGATTTTCAACAACTCTGTGACACCGCGTATGATTCAAGCATCAGGTTAGTATTTTTTCCTCCCATCGAGTGGAATCTGGCTCTTTGCCACTAACGTCGTTTCTCGCAATCAGCATGGAACTGGGGTGCTAAAGCAGGTCTTTTCTATGCCGGAACCAATTTGTTATGTAACATCTGGTGTTGGTTCCGACTTCCTGAGACCAAAGATCGTACCTTTGGCGAGATTGATATTTTGTTTGAGAATCGTGTTCCCGCTCGAAAGTTCAAACATACCAAAGTTGACCGTAAGTCATCACCCTATTCAGTCCTGCGAAGTGGTTTGATGCTACATCATACACCTCACGAAGTTCGATGATGCAAAGCTAATGGGCAACTATCAAACAGAATTTACGCATCAAAACTTCGAAAAGGGCCAGTTCAATGAAGAAAAGGTTGCAGCCACTCATGTGGAAAATGAGATTGTTTAAGAAACCGATGGTGTCTTTATTTTATTTCTCTTCGGACGTTGTGCCTGGTCGGCTTTCGTGGATTTGTCTGGGAAAAGTATGTTGTTAGTGGTACGTAGTCACAGTTGTCAGTACACTATTGATATGGCAAAGTGGCACAAAGATGTAATACTGAACTGGACTTTTAGCAAGTATCAAGGACGGACTTGTATCATCAAATCTAATAGAATTAAAAATCAAAACAACTCAAGACCTACGTGTGCCCAAAAAATGCAGAATCACCTGAAAATTAGCTGGACATCAAACCACAAGAGATGGAAATAGAGAAAGATGACATCCCAAGGATATCCTAAACGACAACAGACTAGCTAGAAGGACAATTGCCACGTTGAAATATCTTCACGCTCTTGACCGACATTCCTCGAGTATCACCTTCACCCCAAGTAGACTCCCAGGCAGAAGATGCATTGTAGAATTGAGCCATGGCGTCATCAGATCCGTCAATCCAGGGCTTGCTGCCATATCCATCTCTGTTTATCTGTTGTCAGCACATTGAATCGGTGTTGTAGGTTCAAGTTTGAGTTTCTTACTGGAAGTATGAGTTTGTAGATCCCACAGCGACGTTCATGATGAGGTAGAACGCTTGATCAAAGGGAGTGTTGTATCGTTTTGTGCCGGACCAAGGATCAAGCTAGCGATGACAAGAGTTGTTAGCAATCAGTGGGTTTAACGAAACGATAGGGTAAAGAGAACTCACAGGAATAGATCCATTCACACTCATGGAAGAGAAATGTCCTCTTTCGTACATGGTGCCGTACTTTTTGCCGAAAGGGATATACATCGATTGCTAGCGTTTACATGTCAGCTTCTCTTTCTATCGTCAAGCTTGTTCAATCACCAGTAATCTGAGTTGAGAGATAACAACTTACTGCTAATCGACTGTCAACCCAGGTGTAGATGTACTCGTCGCTCCATTCCATGCCAAAGGTGTGGTAGTCGTCCGAGTAATCGCCACGCGTCATATACTTGACGCCAGTGGTACGGTAAAAGGCATCCAAAACGGCATTGGGTGCCCAGTGAAGAGTGCCTCCGACGAGATTACGTCCGCCATCGTATCTATAATCAAGAGCCAAGGTTAATTGATATTATCCGAGTGATTAATTCAAGGGTACAGGGGTGCGCTTACGTTCGCCCGTCATTGCCCTTTGATTCCATGATATCGATCTCTCCGCTAAGTGGCCAAGAACCGTAAACGTCTTCTTCGGGCATCATCCTATAGTACGTATACAAGTTAGTAAGAATACCACGTGCAGTTGAAATAGCTCAAAACAAGGTTCGGCCCGCGCATCGGAAGAATCGCCACCAGGACTGTGTAACACACCAGATTGCCGGCCATAACCAATCACCCCGTGGCAATTTGGCCTTGACCTCAATTTTGCCGTATGTGATGTTGTGCTTTCCCTTGGTCGTCAATCGCGCACTTCTGACAGGATTGATTATAGTACTCGTGGTGATGTTACTGACACGAACACAATCGCCTGAGTCAGCCGCAGTACAGACGCCCTGTTGTGTCAGATTCAAGGTGTAACCATTCAACAGTTGTGCGTTGGTGATATCGGTGACGTTGGCTGTGATCGTCGGCACGATGTGCAATCCATTTTCGTCTGTATAGGCGTTTGACGGGTCGTTGGTGGTCCAGTCGAATGAACCGACACCGTAGCCTCCTACTTGGATCTCGTAGTTCCAGTCATTTTCGCTGATTCCATTAAGGAAATCATCTTCGAATATGAGGCAGTACTAAATGGTTCAATATCAGTGGGGTTGTCCGCGACAAGCATATTTCATTGTCGTAGATTTAACAATGCGCAACGAAATGATTGAACTCGCGAAATCACCTGGGAAAAGACATAGGAAAAGAGCGAATGTAGATTACTTACTGGAGGGTTTTCCACACTCGCCCAACCAGAATAGATGATGTATGCACCTATTCCCAATCCCACTATCGTGAGTCCGATAAAGAATACTTTGTCCCACAGCATACGGGGATCTTTCTTCACAGTCCATGGCTTGTCATATTCGCCTATCAGGCGCGCAGATTTGAATTTACGCTGCCTGAGAGGTTTGGATTCTAAAGATTGGGAAAGAGCGTTAGCATCAAGTCAACTGCTGGAATCGACAAAACTGGATGATTTTGTTTTTCCCAGCCGGAGATCAATGCTGTGCGGAGAGCGCCATACCTGTGAAAATGGAATATTGTTGCGCAGAGGAGATAATGGATCTTTGATCATGGGGAGTAGAAAATGGATTGTCAATTGGATATTCAAGAGTAGAATTTTCCTCACTTCGAGAATGGTATTTCTCTGTAGTGACGACCACTGTTGATTTCTCCATTGTTGCTACTGAGAGAAGCTCTCTGGTGTTGACTTTTTTTGGCAGCCCTAAATTAACAGCGGAAATCGAGGAGTTACATTACTTTAACGTGGCGCGATCAACGCCAAAGTCTACCTAGCTGTCTATGAGCTCCAATTGTGTTATCTGATTGTGCGGACCATTTCTCCTCGCTCAAGATTGCCAGAATTCTTGGATTAAAGGAAACAACATTAGTGAGCTTGCATAGCTAAGTTAGTACCTTTGTTTTTTGTCACCATCCGAGAACAGTAATACAGATACAAACCCAAACAAAAATATGAATGGCGCTAATGACCCCTGTACATGTGCCCAGTAGGCCAATCTCAATTGCAGTTTATAGTTCCTCCCCGGCTTACCGCTACTTATCTGAATTGGCCTAACGTGGCTGATACGAAGTGGGTATTTGCCAACGTAAGTGCAGATAGGAACAGAGTAGAGCGCCATGTGCCTCTAGAGACCAATCAGAGGGAATAGTAAGAGAGATGCCACACGCTGGGATGATTATTTTGTGCAGAAAATGGTGCCATGTCTCGGCACTTCGTTTCATGGTACCATGTTTGTAGTGTAATATTCCTTAACACGGCCAGACCGATACGACTGGTGTGATTACTCAGAGACTAGTAATTGCCTCGCTGCAGGATCTGAGTCCGCTTAAGAGCCGCAAAGATAAGGATAAAAGTCAAAAAAGCGCCGAATTGACAGGCCTAACTCCTCGCTCAGTTATACGAGTATGGTATCGCTGCATTAGACCTGAACTTAAAAGAATAACGCTAGAGATTTGCCCCATTACACAAACAATAATAAAACAAGAAAAAAGGCGAACGCTCGTACCGCGGCTTTATACGAGTCAAGTTTATACCCGACACCTGTGGAACCAGAAGTGGTAGGGCTAGAGCTCGACGAAGAGGAGCTCGGGACGTTGCCAGTTGCTGCGCCTCCTAGGTACCAACTTCCAATGTCTGTGAGCTGACCATCCTGGGTTAACATTGCCGCATTTGGTCCCACGTTGGAAGCTGAGGACCGGAACGATCCAAAGTATGAGTATCTTTCGATATAATCTAGCCGATCAAAGTATTCAGCTGAAGTCTGGAAGAACGCTTGGGTGTCCTTCAGATCAGCATTTGCAAGTGCATACTCTGTTATCCATATTGACGTGTTAGGATAACTACGAAACCATATATTAGCCTTCGCTAGTTCAAAATTCAGCGATAGTGCATACGTACGCTGCAACGACCTGTCCAAGATAACTCGCGAGACCCTGGAAATCTCCGTACCAATGTAAGGGGATGAAGTCGACCGCGCAATTTGTCTTCAAAGCAGTGCAATTCGAGAAGAATTCGCTCAACCATGTGAGACCGCTTTGACTTCCAGTCACGGATGGAGCGCCGATTTTTATACTTTCATTGCGCAGGGGCTCAATGTCCTTTATCCAAATGCTGGCGGCATCAGCGGGCGTAATTTCACTTCCGCCTGTTGATGACGTTCCATCTGGTTCGTTGAAAGTCAAGATATGAGTGATATTCCGGCCCAATGTAATCTGGGATTTAATCTCTGAAGAAAATCCCGAACTGTTTGTAGATCCCCAAAGCATCGGCACGAACTCAAACTCTTCCTGAGAGAGATTTGAGTATACGGCCGCGGGCGTGTCCGAGTAGTCATAGTACCAAGTCAAATCTGAATGATTTCCCACCCATATCTGGTCGTCGGATGGGTGGTCAGATGTAATGTAGATGAGCCCTCGTTTGTTCGAAGATTGAAACTTTGCGGTGCCTGAAACATCCTGGGACAATGCCACTCCTATGAGCGTCAAAGTAGTCAGGAACACATGACTTGAAGTCCGCATCTTCCTTCGTTTCTGTTCAAATATGCTCGAAGGTTGATGTGGTAAGTACGTAGCGGCACTGACCAGCACATATTTCAATACTGGATATTTATCCTTGCTTTTTCTCGAATAGTATCCGTGTCAATCTTCCGTATCCACAGAATCTAGACTACGTATCCTAACTTCAAAGTCCACACCGGTATCTTGTAGTGGATGGGGCGATACCCACTGTCCGTCCGCCATGCAGAGTCAACTGTCGAGGGTAAGGCTGGAGATGCCGTCGGTTAAAAACTCCCGAACCGAAGCGGTTGCATCATACGGTACTTGGGCTCCACATGCTAGCTGCCACATAGACTAGTGAGCGCCATGACAGGGATCTGATACCGGTAGCACCTAATCCTAATCATCCCGTAGAATCATAGACGCGCCAAGGGCTAAAGCCATTGCACTGGGTGTCGTTGTTCCTGAAGTCTAGACCTAGGCACACTCGCTGATTGGTTGCGAGGTCGGTCGAAGCCGCTTGATAAAGAAAGTAGAAAGTTTGAATGGAAACCCGGAAAGACTTACCAGTTGACCGTAAAACAGATAAGAAATCTGGTGGATCCCAGCTAAATATACACCAGTACTCGTTCAATCATTCTTCTTCTGGCATGATTCATGCATAAATTACACCTACCAAGGAGCGTTGTATTACACGCCCCTGCCATAGGAGGCTCCGCCACCTCATAAGCTCGTAAAAAAAAACGAGCCTTTTGTCTTTAGTGCCGACTACGCGGACCCATACAGAACACCTGCGAGTGCCACGTTATCTATCGGGCTGAATAGCTTCGATAATCGCTTTATCCCCGTGTGTGGTGAATGACAAAAGGCAATTTTTGCCAGAGACAAGCTCGCTTCTTGTCAGAATCCGCGCTATTGGCTCCACAGTCACTACGGTGGTAGCCAGCCATGGCCAATCACGATAACGCCGACACTGGAGGGGCTTTCTGGGTTTACTTAAACCGTTACCGAGTGTGTTGACTCGTTTAAACTCGGTTTCGCACTAAGTAAGTCTTACAGCAAGACTACAGAGAAGGCAAAGGTAGGCGAGGATCATATCCATGGACTAGCTGCGAATCCATAAGGTGTTGTAAAGAGAAGCCATGCAGCTGCAGTAGCCTGTTTTTCCAACATTAAGTTCACTTATAGTAGCTCTCTCGGCGCCAGAGCTCTTCTCAAAGTGTTGAAAAAAAATCTGCTCCCCAATTCCTTCTAAGGAAGCAGACATTTTATCATACTCATACTAAGGGTTCTGCCATTGTTATTGCAGCTATTGCAGTGACCAAAATGAGCTCTGCAGTGCCCCCAAAAGACATAGAGAGCTCTTCCAGCGATGGGTCAATTCAGCTCCCTGCCCCAGCTGCTCGTTCTAGGATATCTCGGTCTCAGACATCAAAGAGCTTATTTCTGGGTATGAAGGATGTAGACAGCTACACCCGTTCAGTCACTGTAAGCTTGCATCTATTCCTTTGTACAGTTCAAAGCTAAAATTGGGATTTAGTTGGCGCAATTCCTTTATCGTCGATTCCAGGAGAAAGGCTGGTTACACCCTGATCCAGCTGCCAGACTCACTTCTTCTCTCGGTATCGTCATTCGTGTTGAACCTGAAACAGAGGAGGAAGTCAAATTTGTTTCGAAGCCGGATGACACAGATTCCGACTTGCAATTGATTAGCGCAAATCTTGGCTTAGAAGCTGTCTTCACCATGTCGTCTGATATCACAGGTTTGATCTTCAAGCGCATCGGGAAAAATGATTCAGAAGTGACCTTGTCACCACACAATATCACCGTTCCCGTTGTGGATTCTTTGAGCGCATTGGCTGGAGATAGTTCGAATGTGAGAAGGCGAGACTTCTGCTGCTTCTCGAGACAAGAGAAGGCTGTCCTCATCTGGACGAATTCGCCTGATGAGCTCATGACACATGCAATTGAAGTAGAGACCAAGCTTATGGGCTCGGTATGTCATCCGTAATCTTTAACCACATGTTGAACTTGAAATCTAATTGATACCACAGATATGGGGAACCATGATGGTTTCTGGAACACAAAGCCCTCGACTCAGCCGCCCCCTAACAATGAACGGACAAGGGGGTATAACTCCATACCAACATCGGACACCAAGCATAATCTCCGATAGCCCCAGCCGAGCCTATACGCATTCGAACGAGAAGGGTCTAGTCGTACTCGATGAGGTTGACCTTACTGCGGAAGACGAAGAATCCGCGACACCTGTTGCTCGCCCATTTTTGCTCTCCCATTCTGTCATGGTTGGCCTCGCCATGTGTTTGTTGATGGTCATTGAATGCTTCGCTGTACGCTTGATTATCATTGAAATAAAGGCTCTTGGCACTCCAATGCTTCCTCGTCTTGGTCTGCTGGCACCACTACCTATCTTCATGTTCTTCACACTCTTTTTCACAATCGTCATTATCGGTACTGGTTTCCAGATGTTCGGTCCAATGAACGATGTCAAGTATGGCAACTCTCGGTTTTATAGCTCACAGCCTCCAAGCCTTAAGCGCCATCCGGGTTATCAATTCCCACATGTCACCATTCAGATGCCTGTCTACAAAGAAGGTCTAAAAGGCGTCATAATTCCTACCATTGAAAGTTTGATGCCTGCTATTCGTCATTACGAGTCCCTTGGCGGCACAGCCAGTATCTTCGTCTGCGAGGACGGCATGCAAGCTGTTAACCCCGAGGTCGCTGAGATGAGGAAGAAGTTCTACAAAGCCAACAACATTGGTTGGTGTGCTCGGCCACCTCATGGCAAAGACGGCTTCGTGAGAGCTGGGAAATTCAAGAAAGCCTCAAACATGAACTATGCCCTCAGTTTCAGTCTTCGTGTCGAGGATGAGCTTCTACGTTTGATGAAGTTGAAGGCCGATGTAGAGGGAAGAACTCAAGAGTCTCTCTCTATTGAGGAGGAAGAGGAACTTTACCAGCAAGCTTTGCAAACCGCCCTGGAGGGTGATAAAGGCAAAACTTGGGCAGAGGGTAACATTCGTATGGGAGAGATTATCTTGCTTATTGACTGCGATACTCGAGTGGTAAGTCTATCGCTTTCTTCAAAGCAAATCGTTACTAACAGATTATTCAGCCTATCGATTGTCTGTCTCTTGGAGCTTTGGAAATGGAGGAAAGCCCCGAAGTCGCTATCATTCAGCATGCATCCGGTGTCATGCAAGTTATTCACAGTTTCTTCGAAAATGCTAGTAAGTGTTGACAATCTTCTATAATGGGAACCAAGCTCACACTTCTTCAGTCACTTATTTCACGAATCTCGTTTACTTGCTTATCCGATTTTCAGTCGGTAATGGCGATTGTGCGCCATTTGTCGGACACAATGCCTTTCTCCGCTGGAAAGCAATTCAAAGTGTTTCCTTTATGGAGAATGGTATTGAGAAGTTCTGGTCTGAAAGCCATGTCTCTGAAGATTTTGATATGTCGCTCCGGCTGCAAACTGCGGGCTTTGTTGTGCGCCTTGCAACTTACGGTATGTTCGTATCATTTCCAGATATCTTCTGCCATGTCGTGTCTAACTTCTTGCAGATAAGGGTGAATTCAAAGAAGGCGTGTCACTGACGGCGTTTGATGAGCTGTTGCGATGGGAGAAGTATGCATATGGTTGTTCAGAGCTGGTACATCTAATATATAATCTGCAATCTTTCTCAGTTCACTATTAATGCGTGTACAGATCTTCCATCCTGTCTACCAATGGATATACCGTGGCCCCTTTACCGAGCTTTTCCGTCGTTTCCTATGGTCGAATATGAAAGTATCTGCGAAATTTACAATTCTTGGATATATCGGAACCTACTATGCCATCGGCGCATCTCTTCCTCTGTCCATTGCGAATTACTTCCTGACAGGTTGGATTGCAGCCGACTTGGATCACAGCTATCTTCCCAGTTGGGATATGCTTTGTGGCACACTTTTCATCTTCGTCATTGTCAGTCCTATTGCCTTTGCGTGGTATAGACATCGAATAGGCGACAAGAAGTTCCTTTGGGCGTTGCTAGAGGCGTTCATGTGGATGCCATTCTTCGGTAAGTTGTTTAATTGAGGCTGTGATCCAGTATATAATGACCGTAGCTAACTTATCTCCTCGTAGTCGTCTTCTTCGGTGGCGTGTCCTGGCATATTTCATATGCTCTCCTAGCTCACATGTTCTGTCTCCCCATTGAGTGGTCATCAACAGCCAAGGAACTCGAAGCTGGTGGTTTCTTCATTGGTATGGAGAGAGTATTCAAAGCTTTTAAGATGGTCCTGCTATTTATGGCTTGCTTGACTGCTTGTGTGATCTATATGGCTCAATTCGCTCCTTATGGTTGGAAGATTAGCGCCTGGACATCCATTTTGCCAGTGGCTAACCAAATTGTCGGTCACGTCTTGTTGCCTGTTATGACCATTCTGCTTTAGACCTGCTTCTTTGCTTTAAGATTGTTTGTTAATAATTTTTGTTATTTTGCATGGGAGAGATAAATAGCCAGGTCCACGAGACATCTAATTTGAAGAACTTTCCAATTATTCGATATATTTTTAATGACTATGGACTACGAATTTACTGGGCCCTTACATCAGTGACTATCAATGATTACCAGGTTTGCAGTTCTTTCCAGTAGTCAAGGAGTAATGAATTTGATGTCTACAACTCGGAGAAGATATCGAATATCAGCCCGGATGCACCCCGTATACAAATTCATTCACGTAGTTATATGCCAACCGTTACTCATTCTCTACAGCCCATGTGCAACCTTGAGTGCCAATATGATATCCTCGTCATAGTCTCTTGCCTTTTGTAGGTAATCGGTCATATGCATGAAGGGATGAGGAACTCCGAGGTATCTATAGTCCGCATTAACATTGCCAAGTTCTAAGCCTTATTTTGGTTGAGTGTTTGAAACATACCTCTTGAAAGTAACTTTATTACCTGCTGCAACAAGTTTCTTTCCGTAGTCTTCACCTTCATCACGTACGGGGTCAATCTCCGCAGTGATAAGAAACGTGTCACAAAGATGGGCGAAATTCGGCGCCTTAATTGGTGATAGCCACCATTCTGGCCAAAGTGACCGTATATAATCTACTTTGTCATCTGGAAAGGCATATCGTTGAAAATATGACATCCGCGCCCAATTGAGGAGAGGTGCTCGACTGTACTGTCGGAACGACTCATATGGAGAATCTTCGAGCTTCTTATAGGAACAGCAGTCCGTGACGGGGGGTACCGCTGGTATAATAAGCTTGAGGGGAACATCGTTATCTCGTGCAAGATGTTGAAGAACACAACTAAGGTAGCCGCCTGCTGAGATTCCTCCGAGCGATATGGACGATTTGTCAATGTTCAGCTTCTCACTTGAATCTCGGACCTGCACGCAAATTTATCTTAGTTCCAAGTTCGAAAGATAAAAGAATTTTAATTGGCCCTTCACCCAAGACAAGGCCACGCATCTTCAATGTTCTTCCCCATTATCGTCTCTATTCAAGCAATTAGCGACAGCCATGTGAAGTTAGAATTTCTCGGTATCCATGGATATCCAAAGACTCACCAGGACAATGCCGATAGTTGACGTCTACAACTACCAAGCTAAGACGATCGCGTAGAGTCAGGCAGAATCTAGCATCTGGATTAAGACTGCCGAAAACAAACCCTCCACCTGGGTTCAAACTTTAGAAGTATTCTATGTATAATCAGCGGGAGAGAGAGCATACCATGAAAATTGATATGAACACTATACGGTCCCGGGCCAAATTTGGTAGGGTCTGGATAGTAACACCTAGTAGGAACAAGAGCTCCATCCTTGGACTCGATGTCGTAATTCTGGATACGAGGCTCATCTTTACTGTCATAAGCCCAGACGGCCTCGTACTTGGAAGGATTGGCTCGAATTTCTTCAATGGGAACTTCATGCGTTGGTTTCAATTTTGCTAGAACCTTCTCATAGAAGGATATGAATTCAGGATCCATATTTCTAAGAATATTGGGGTCAACGGAGCCTGTTGACAACGATGCAGTCGCATCAAGCTCTTCCTGGGGAATTGCTGGTGCCATGGTGAAGAAGTTTTGTTGATCTTTTTAGCATATACAAAGATGTAATGATGGCTCAAATCAAAGGAACCTAGGGAGATTATACAACTTAAATTCCGATCAGAATATAACTCGAGATAGAGATGTTCTACTGCATCAGCATGTGTCTAAACCAAGCATATATATATGTACTACATAGATAAAAGTGGAGATGATGGCGGAACAAGCCGGATTGGTTCTCGGTTCTTCCGAGCAGATTTGCTTTAAAATGCGCGGCCCATCCGTTCATTTTCTCATTCCTTACACGCAGCTGGAGACATAACGTGCGGGGCAAACTCACAGTTCATCTCCTTGAGATCGATAAAGCGGATGTGCCTTGATGATAAGACGTCAGGAAGCAGAGGCATGTCACTCGAGTCGCAGACTCGGGCACTGGGTAAGCGGAGACAACAGCAGCAAGGAGAGGGAGAGGGAGACTCCGCTCCGGGTTCTGAACGGAAGAGACCGAGGACATTGCAAGCCTGCCTGCCATGGTATGTTATACTTTCAAGCTGGTTATCTGTTTCCAAATCTTCGATCACAAGGACTAAAATTTATAGCCGACGACGAAAAGTCAAATGCAATGGTCATAAACCTCGCTGCCACAATTGTACTCGATTTGACGATGAATGCCACTGGCCCTCAGGAAGCCTCCCACCAGGACAATTTATTCTGCCGCTTGTGAATTCGCCATCGGAAGAACAGGGCTTCCTCTCGGAGGACCAGGCTCTGTGTTTGTCCAACGGATTTTTCTCATCCCCTCAATTCTTAGTAGTAGGCCATGCTTTCCACAGGCCGACCTTCGAATGCCGCCGATTCCTGGAACAGCCTCTGTTTTTACGGATAGCCATATCTAGCTTGGCAGCCTTACAGCTTGAGGACGATGAATTAGAACGGTGCTTCAACAGAGAGAGCGGTCCAGATGTTTCCAACCGACTAGCATTGATCGGACAGACACTCTCGAAAGACAGCTCGTTCCACCCAACGGTCGAAAATATCTTAGCCAACGTCTTACTGGGATGGAGAGAACTTATTGCAGGCAGTGGTAATCTGGCATGGCTATATACTGGTTTGGCAATCCGTATGGCCCAGGTCTTAAGATTGGGGAAAGAGTATCATCAGCGTCATCCGGCAGTCGAACGCGAGAGACGGCGCCGGACAATGTGGACCGCTTTCATATTGGATCGCTTGGTTTCTCATGTCATGGCGCGTCCCCAGACAATCGCTGTTCACAAACTCAGAATACAGCTCCCATGTCCAAACCATCTTTATGTTTTTGGCGAGGCATATGATGGTCCTGATATCCATCAGTCGCTCCTAGGAGATGCCAATGACGACATTCTAGCATATGTCATTAGAGCAGTCAATCTCTGGGGCGCATGTACAGATCTGTTTGCGAATTTGGCTATTGGAGATAAGAGTTCCTCTGCGCAGCTTGAGATCGAGTTGAGACAAATGGAGTTCACGATTGAGACTTGGACGGTACAATTACCTGATCGTTTACATTGGTCCCCTAATAATTACGCTGCCCACAAACTTCTCGGAACAGGCAGTCAGTTTATACTACTTCAAATGCTTGTTCTACATGCACATTGCATTACTCGACAAGGATTCTTGCCTTTCGCGACCCCATTCGTATCGGAGAGCGGCGTGGATTCGATTACAGCGCAATCATGTTTAGCGTGTGCTCAACGCATCACTGAGATTTCGACGTTACTTTTTCAAGGAGACAATGTCGATCGTATGAACCTCAAATCTCCATTTAGTGGCATTGCAATAGCTTGTGCGGCAAATATCTGGATATGGAGGATTCACGTGAACGACATATATCAGATCGAAGGAACTGAAAGGTCATCTCAGACTGATCAGGAAATAAAGTCATATCTTGCCAGTATAACTGCCATTCTACAGGCATGGTCAAAGACATGGAAGCTTGCTCAGTCGTGGCTCGACGTTATTGGAATACTTACTCAGTACTATGCAACGATCTACACCGGAGATACCACGGTTAGTCTAGGTGAACAAGAAGTAGGGAATGGAGAACGATCTTCCGAACAAGAAGACCCGGACGGAGAAGTAGAGATAGGAGGTGGATTTCCAGAGCCACCCGACTTTCAGGATCTGTTCAGAAGAATATATTTTTTGAATGCTGCCGTAGGCGAGTCGACGACTCTCAGGCGGCAATTTGCACGGCTCCAGACTCACAGTTCCTGGACTCAGATGTGGCTGGGATCACTGCTTTCTAGTCAGGCACTGGATGATCATTTAGCAGGATTTCTATAAGTAATTTTCTAGAGATGAATTGCAAGTAAGACGGTATTAATATGCTTTAATAACAAGAATAGGT
The DNA here is from genome assembly GCA_001305275.1 of Talaromyces verruculosus. Classification (NCBI taxonomy): domain Eukaryota; kingdom Fungi; phylum Ascomycota; class Eurotiomycetes; order Eurotiales; family Trichocomaceae; genus Talaromyces; species Talaromyces verruculosus. Next base: position 183,495 of record LHCL01000040.1, on the reverse strand, counting down.
TTACATTGAATACCAAGAAAAAAACACTGCCCTAAGCGTCCACAATCTGTCTTAGCTAGAGATGGGAGTGCTGGATAATCAGATCTACAGCATATTTGGCCATGCCCCTAGAAAGCTGTCAGACTATGTTGTACTGGGTTGTAGGAAAAGGTATCGGTCGATAGTTATTGCACTTACCAAGACGCCTGATAGCCAGCCCCAGCTGCGCCATAATTATGGACCACCATTCTATTCCCGTAAAGTTGCTTTTCAATCCGGGGCCCGCCATTGCGACTGGCTATAGTTCATAATCAACCACTGTCTTCGGTCGAATTGCACGCATACATTGAAGAAACAACTTACGTCTCAATCCAACCGCGTGATATAGCACTTTGAGGTCCTCTGGCTTACCAAGGTCTGGACATAAAGCACAGCATCTTCTTTTGATATCTTCGGCAAAATCCAAGTCGATATTTCCATCCCATACCCCGTCTAATCGGCAGCCACCAAGGACAACCCCTCCATGCGGATATCGGGGAAACACGTATGTCGTGTCGCTTGCAACTCGTTTAGGGGACCGAAAATACATCTTTTCAAGAGGCTTCAATGGTGTTTCGACTAACAGTATTTGTCCCTGAATATCAAAATACGTAAGCATCTTGTCTCCGGATATAGGCGGCGATAATAATAAAGGATTGTTGGCGGCCCCCCCAAAAGTCATGTGTGAGACAAGTGAAAGTAATTGATGGCGCACCTTTGTTGGGTAGACATTATGGTCCTCGACCCCTTTCAAGCTATAGGATCCCAGGCCTGTACAGTTGAAGAAGGCCTTTGCCGTCGGGAAACTTTCAAAAAGACTGCTAATATCGTCGAATTGGGCGCGACGCAGGTCAATGCCTGCTTTCAGTACCTGAACTTGAAGCCTGGGACAATCAATTTCTGCAAACACCGCTCGATAAGAGTCAGATGCACTCACCAGGGAAGATATGATTGCACATTGATCATGAATGTGGACAAGTCGTATCCAAAATTCGAACCCTGAGGTAGCTCATGCACAGGCACCTCGCATAGTCCACCGACTAGTTTTTCATACCAAATCTTTCCGGTGCCTTGAGACAGAATTCCGGCATTTTCTATCGGCGAGTCGAATATGGCTCTAATATCCATCCTCCTGATGCCGCACTCTGGGGACTCCCGTGATAGTCTCTCAAACTTCTTGAAGGTGACAGCGTCCCATTCTTCTTTCACACCATTATCAGTGGCCATGGATAACCAGTTTGCACCCGCCCATGGAGAAGTATATTCGACACTCCTGTCGCCCGGTAAATGTTTGGCCACTACAATAACCTCTGAGGCTGGGAATCTAGTCTTCAACTCGAGTGCTGTTGTGAGACCAACCACGCCAGCACCTAGAATCACGTACAGTGGTGTGTCAATTCCTACAAAAAAAATCATGAGCCTAGATTCGCCAATATAACAGTGATAGGTCAAGACTCGTGACTCACCCATCTTAGTTAGATTTTGATGTGATAATCAGTGCACAGCTCAAGATACCTCCTTTTAAACTAGTAGCTATGAACTATTTCGAGTCTTGGGGACCTCGGGGCCTTTTCGTAGACACCTCAATAGCGATAAAATTAACTCCTTGGTATACTTATTCGCAAAGGTTCTCTCGGTTGAATCTTATAACCCTTTCCATTCGGCTGCCCGTCTCATATTCGAACAATCTGTCCATTTATGTGAGCTTCGTGGTATACAGGCAAATCGATGGAGCGATAACATGACTCACGAAGTGTGGCGTGGATGACTCTAATCTTCTTCCTATCTTCTCCACTTCACACCACGGAAGAGCCGTGCAACAAGCGATAAGCGATACAACTTTCACGGCTCATCCGGTGCTTATCTTGATCTCATCCAAGGCTTAGGTATCCTGTTATCCTGGGGAAACCAAACTCAAAATGAGACTTCGAACCTTATCTTCCTGATAGAATTTCCTGAACATGGTCAGAAAATGCGATAAGACCCCTTGGTGATATGGTGAATCGAGTCAAGCACTTATCATCTAGACATGTATCTAAACAGGGCCGATGGTCCCAGTTGCTGTACATCTCAATTCCCGCATGTCTGGTCTGGATAGCAACTAACATGCGCACCGACAATGTCGAAAGTTGACATGGAAAAGAAGATGGATGAGAACATCAAAGCTGAATTTGAGGACTTACCCCCAACTGGGAACCTCATTGAGCTTCAGGATCCTGCTTTGCTAAGAAGCTTAAAGCGCCGATGCGATTTTGTCCTGTTGCCAGTACTCAGTTTTGTATATGTCTTGAAGTAAGCTTGCCACATCTAACATCATCTTAACAGTTGGTTGGGTATCACCACTAGTATTATCTGAATAGTTCTCTTGATTGCTCCAACTTGGCAAATGCTAAAACCGATAACCTCACCAAAGACCTTAATATGGTTGGGAATCAATACAACCTGATTCTCACATTCTACTATGTCCCATTTGTCCTTTTCGGTCCGGTTGGTTCTGTTGTGTGTAGGAAGATATCTGCTAAGTACGGCATTGCTGGTATGATGATGGGATTCGGCATCGCTTCTACTTGCCAGCTGCGGTGAAGTCCTTTTCCGGGCTGTTTGCCTGTCGATTCTTTGTCGATGTCTTTGAGGCTGGATTTTTGGCATCGTTGGTGCTCCCTTGACAACTCCTATAAGATCAGATACTGAATCTCCCTCACAGGGTTGTCGTATATCTTTCTGGGTTTTATACTCGACGCGAAAATGCAAGTCGCATCGGTATATTCTACGCAGCGGATGTTATAGCAGCTGCGTTTGGTGGACTCCTCGCTTTTGGCAGTAAGCAATTGGCACCTGGGCCATCAATTGATGATTTGATAGATACTAATACATGTAGTCATCCATCTCAAGGATACCAAGTTGTATTCCTGGGCATATCTATTCCTACTCGAAGGGAGTTTGACAATTCTTGTAGCTATAATGGCCGCGATTGTTCTTCCAAAGGATCTTCAGAGGGCTCATTTTCTCATCCAAGCACAAAGGGATCTTGGGATGTGCAACTGGCCGATTCCGTGGATGAAGCCAATGTGCCTTTTAAATGGTCTGATGCTGTTGCGAATTCAAGTACTGGCACATCTATCTTCAAATTGCTATTATCTTCTCTTTCGGCGTTCTTATCGGAACAAACTCGAACTTCTTGCCCATCATTGTGCAAGGCATGGGTTACTCGACTGTTAAAACAAACCTGGTAAGTCAGCCAGATACTTCTATCTAATATATGTGTACGTTAACGTGCAGATGCCCGTACAATTCGCAGGATACTGTAGCACCATCTATTACAGCTGCAGTGCTATTGATTGCTATATGTTTCTCATCCGACTATTTCTCCGAGCGAGGATTTCACATGGTTGGCATTCTTTCAATCAGTGTCATTGGGTACATCATCCTTATGACTGTTAATATCGAGACCCAAAGAGAAGTTGCCTACTTTGCAGTGTTCTTAACAACCATCGGAGTATGTGTTGGAATTCCACGTCAAATCTTTATGTTACTAATTCGGTACATATTTTTCCGATCTTCTCCGCTTGGACAGTCTCTAACATCACGAACATGAGCTCAAGGGCACTCGCAATGGGAGTTTTGATTGCAATGGGTAATTCATTCTACATAATAAAGTCAGGCGATGCTTGCGTAACAGTACTGATTTTCTGTCCGCATAGGAAATGCCGTCGGCCTCGTTTCAAGCAACCTCTTCTTTGCTGACCAAGCACCGCGATACATCACAGCTCTGATAATAAACTGTGCCATGGCAGGTGTGTCAATGGTCCTGTGCTTGGGATATACGGTGTGGATGAGATATGAGAATCGTTGGCGGGACAAATTATATGGAAATCTGACCAACTATATCACTGCTAATATTGTGGATGTCAATGATCGTAATTTTCGGATTCAAGCTTGATTGGAGACTGCAGTCTATCTATGCTTTTGTACTTTTCAGGCTCCTGAACCTATGTCGAATTTGAACTCGGGACAGATTATTTGACTTGAATATGCAGTAAATAGTACTATGTCTTAATACGTTGATCCAATCTCTCGCCATTTCACATTAGAACATGTCACATGCGTACAGCCTCGATATCGGATCTCTTTCATTCTTCAAGTTGATTGTGAAAGTCACAATGAACAAAGTTGAATTCTTCCCATGAGAAAGCTCATGATCGGGTTTGCGTCAAACCATCCTCCACCAACATACGTATACTATATCCGTTAACCCTATTATCCCTAAAGACCTACCAGTCATAGCTACGAATTGACAGACAGTCGAGGCGATTCGGACTCTCAAAGACACATTTCAATCCATTCGCAAGCTATGTTTGCAGGACTTGACCAAGAATAAGACCTTATGATCTAAAACGAGCTTGAACAGGAGAGCCGTCCAGATCAACAGCGGCGCACTTAGGGTTGTTTTAGGGTTATGGTCCTGATCAACTAGTTGGCCAAGTATCAAGCCTAGACAACAATCAAGACGTCAGGAGTATGAGTACATCGCACGGAAAAAAAGAAAGAGCAAAGCAATATCAAATCTAGACTTATCCCAATATGGACCGCACCATCCATAGATGAAATGTCAGCAAGCAAGCAACCCCACACAAGATAAGACGGGCTGTTGGCGGGGAATCACGCGATGCAACACACATCTTCGACATCGACTGCTATTGTTGTTTCCTGACGATCACGCTGTCTGCGAGTTGTACCAAGTACGACAAGATCACACTCATGTCAGACCAGGAGCGTCCACTTCGCTTTGAGAGCTTGGCTCTACACGCAGGGTTCGTGCAGCAATTGATTCAGTCGGGAATCGTGCTAACGATTTTTTATCAGAGAGAATGTCCACGATGTTCAGTCAGGGACTGGTGCATTGACTACCCCGTTATATGCGTCGACTGTATGTCTGATCAGATATCGCCCTCGAAAATTCATGATTGCTAATACTTGCCATCGTAGTCTTTTACTTTCAACAACAGCCAGCATGGAGCTGATATCTTTGCTGGAAAGGCACAAGATTTTGCTTATAGTCGGCTTGGAAATGTATGCTATCATCTCATCCAATTACGCAGGCTCCATTCAAGAGACAAAGTCTCTGTCCATCAAAGAAACCATAATTGACTTCGCATAGCCCACATCAGCGGTCTTCGAGCAACGGATAGCAGCCTTAGAAGGAGGCGCTGCCGCCCTTCCTGCTTCGTGAGTATTACTTATTTGCAGATATAGTCTAAATGCTAATAATATATCTAGCTCGGGAGAAGCAGCACGTTGGATGGCCATCGCTGCCCTAGCTATGACCGACGAAAACATCGTTGCGGCTGCTACAATATCCGAAGAAACGTACAGTTTGTTCAAACACCGAATCCCAACGCATGGGATCACGGTCAAGTTTGTCGATATCAATGATACAGATTCTGTCCGAAATGCGATTGATGACAAGACGCGTGCTGTGTACATTGAAAGTATCAGCAGTATTGGACTTGAAGTTGCAGATATTTCGGCCATGGCATCGGTAGCCCACGAAGCAGGCGTTCCTCTTGTTGTGTGAGTTTAAGGTAATTTCTAAGAAAAACAAACAATCTAACCACCCCATAGGGACAACACATCTGGTGTCGCAGGTTACCTCATCCGTCCCATCAACCATGGTGCTGATATTGTTATCAATTCAACATCCGAATGGGTCACAGGAACCGGTACAACTGTCTCCGGAATCATCGTCGACAGTGGAAAATTCCCCTGGAAAGTCCATTCCGCAAGGTTCCCTCATCTCACGCAATCTTCGCCAGGATACCACGGTATGAACTTCGTCGAGCAGTTTGGCAATATTGCGTACATACTGTACGTGAGAATGGCTATTCTGCGTGATGGTGGGCCATGCCTGAATCCATTCGCGACGTCGTTCGCTTTGGCTGGGCTTGGGAGTCTGTCACCTAGAGTAGATCGGCATAATAGTAACGCATTGGCGCTTGCTTCATGGCTACAGACGGATGAAAAGGTAGCGAAGGTCGTTTTTCCGGGACTCACGACACATCGCACTTTCTCTCGGACGCAAAAGTATCTTCGGCAAGACGCTGGGTATGGATCAGTGCTGCATTTTGGTCTCAAGGAAGGTGGATCGGAAAAAGTAGCAGCTCTCATCGCCAATTTGAAGCTCATTAAGCCGTCGACTGGGTATGATTCTGTTTTCTCAAATGAATGATGTGATTGCTGACCGTCTTTCGCCTCACAGACTAGGAACTCCGCAGTAAGTGATCAACTGAGCCTGTATCTGGCTTCAGAGTTGATAATATCTTTAGAACCGTCATTTACGTGCCCGACGAACGCTCCGCATCCAGGGAAGAGATAAAAGATGCCGATGATGCTATCATTCGTGTTTCGGTTGGTTTAGAGCATATCGTAAGTTGAGAAGCCGCAATCTCAGTGACAAGTAGCTGATTCTCTATTGCCTGCAGGACGATATCATTGAGGATCTGAAAGAAGCTTTGAAAGTTGTTTGATATATGCGTCGAAATGAGTAAATTAGAGTAGAAAGCGCCCAACATGTTTATTGACTGATCTTATGAAAATGGCCAAATCTATCATGGCTGTACAGTAAAACCTGGCTATGACGAACAGAAAACCCTTATCACTATATTGATACAAGGTTAGGTATGAATTTGGAGAGTGCTCCGGATCGTTATTGATCAGACAAATTAGTATATCAGAGTGCTCTCCATTCGCATATAAATAAAAATCTTTAGATATTAGATTCAGATGTCGGAAGGCCTTCTGTTCGTTAAACCCACGTGTTAGTGTATTACATTATCATCATAATTGAATGAAAACAGCGATAGAAAGTCTGGGTCTAGCATGCTTTCCAAGTCCAGAGCGTCGCAGTTGAAATTATCAATCGTGCTATAAGATGGCTCAATCTGCGTAGTATCATTTCCTGGTAAAATTGTACCTAATTCTGGGTTCGTTAGTTTTCGGTATACAATTAGAATGGGGTGGAAGGCTCTTTTTACCCTTTGTCGTAGAAGTTTCATTGCTTAGATTACCATATGCGTCCCGCCAGGTCCATAAGAGATCGTGAAGAAGGCTGGCCCCTAGCCGAGTTCTGAGTTTCAGACTCGGCTCCTCGTCGAAGTTCCCAATCCGAGAATAACCACCCCAAAGCTGGGTCAAGATCTTTGACATGCGTCCTTGAAGATCATTGTCTTCAAGGGAGGTCTCCCGAATCATTTGAGCTGCAATATGAAACATGCGTTTCCCTTCGTCAATATCAATATAAGTCGAGTAGTTGGAGAAACCCAACTTAAGTATCAGCATTGCAGCTAACGACAGGGTCTGGAATTGGACTTGAGGAGCGTATCGGACGAAGTCAGACTCTACGCCGAGGTTGGAAATTCGGCGTATTAAACCGGTCGCCAAACTGTAACCGCGCAGAAGGGCCGTTTTGCGAACATCGGCGCCACTAGCCTCCATAAGATAAAATATGTAGAGATGGAGTCCTGCTCCGTCGAGCAAGGTGCTGTTCTCAACTGCCAAGGGAGCTTAGTAAGACGTCTTTCCATAATATCCGACCTGGGGATTAGTGTTACCTGTCAATTCAGGACCAACACTTGCCCACAATTCGCTGAATTCTCGCTCAAGTAAAGCCAGTAGAGGAAAAGTATCTCCTGGACGAGCCGAGCCCTCAGCAAACCCGGGAACTCCAGCAATACACGAAGAAGTACGTGTCTCGAATTGATATATTTTGAGCTGCTGTATAATTGCCTTGGGGACTAGCGTATGGTTATTTTGCGTGATGACACGAGCAATGGTCCAGTCCGAAAACGGAGACGGTTGCCCATCTATAAATGAGTTACTGTTCAGACGGCTATCAGTCCATTACAATGTCATGTGCTAGATCTCGAGGGAATTCCAATACCTATGCAATGTGATATAACATGCTGACCATGCTTTTAGACAATCGGAAACTTCATTTTGGCTTAATCGTCTATGTGTTCGGGAAAAGTCACTGATGACGTCGGGTCTATGGAACCCCAGTTGCAATGCAATGGAATGCGCCAACGTAGCCAGAGTTATAGTACTATCAGTGGATAGCGAAGAAGTGGGAAATGGCCACATGCATATTAGCACGATGGACTGCACAAGCTCTAATGTGTGTGGGGGACTAGAGATGGTCTCCCATAGTAGTTTCTTGACGGGCGTGATCAAGCTGACGAACAAATGCGGCTCATCGAGGTTTCTTCGGGAGGCTATATACACTATCGTCCAGAAAAGCAATGCTGACTTGTTATGATATTCTTCTGGCGTAGTGGACGGGTTCAGTATCGAGATATGGGGGTGATACTTGTCGAAAAAGCTGTGACCAATTCAGAAAACGGGATATGAATACGTGGTTGTCTCGGCTCACATGTAAAAAAGCTTGGTGACCTCCTCTGGTTCGAGAACAATATCATCGAGAGATATAGGCGACGCATGCATGTGGACTCTTCGGTTAATAGGTCTTGAATCGAATACCCCATCAAAAGATGCCGTTGATGGGGCAGAAAATAACTGATTGCTGGAATGAAATGTTTCTAGTGGGCTCCTTGCACTTGGAGCATTCGTTGCCTGCTCATCTCGTGCTATTGGTTGAGTATCAGTAGATGAAGTGTTTGCCATGGAAGATCTCAATTCTCGGATCTCCTTTTCTAGTGCGTCGAGCTTCCTGCATTCACGTTTAGCATTGTTAATCAGGTCATCAATTTATAAGCACTCACTCCGGTTTGTTCATTCTCTTAAAGTCCAGCTCAATTCTGCACTCGCGGTCTAAACGTCGACATCTTGCACAGGGAACCCTGCCACCTGTAGATAACTCACATCGCATCTATTGCAACAACATTGAGTCAAATGAGCCACAACAATTTTATTCTGTTGGTCCTGCCTACCTTTGCCTGTCGACAGTGCTTACAAGCAATCCGACGGCTCTTGCGGCTGGCCGAATCCGATAATTCTGTCTGGTGCCGTGATCGAGGCATCGTGGATGATTGCCTTCAGCGCAACGAGAGACATAGCTGGGTTCAGAGCACTATAAAATTATTTATCGTTTTGATCCAACGATAGAAGAGAACAAAGAAAGTGGTGGAGGTTCAGCTCCTTCCCAGTTGTCGCTTTTGCACGTGACTCAGCCGAATGGTCGCATTCTGATTGGTCCGTTGGGTACATACCTGTTCAGCTCGCGATTTCCCCAACTTCAACTTCTTCAACTCACCTCAACTTCACCAGACGCGTTACTCATGGTGCTAGCAATTGCGAATACTATCTGCCATTTTGCTATTGATGCTAAACCGAAACAATAGGTCCGATTTTCAAGAACCATCGCGTCGTTGTTTTGCTACAAGCCGTGATATCGACTTTCAACGAGCCTGAGGGATTACTTCTCAAAGTCGCCTTTAGCAATGAATAACATGAATTATTGGCGGCTCAGGGACTACCAAGTACATGCAGCAATAAAACTACGTGTTTTGCTCACTAAAAATTGCTAGATGGTACTTCAACTGCCGGGCTGATCAACCGTTGCAAGGCTACCATTGCAACTCGGCACGCGTATTGCCATCACTCCTCGGGTTCTTCGCTGCTCTGGCTAAATTTTTCGGCGTTGTCATAGCTTCAAACAGATTCTTGCCGAATTTTGAGAATGCTGAAGAGATACCACCATGGTCGAATAGCTCTTTTTCCATCTTGCTCAGTTCGAAACTTATTCGTCTTTCCCCGAGTACGACTTCGTTAGTGCTCAGATTAATTGAAATGTCCATACCGTCGGTTGCCGAGTCGTAAAAGGCTTCATCGGATATGGTTATTCCAAGAAGACCAAGATTAGGCATATTTCGCTGGAAAATGAACGCAAACGACTTCGCAATAACACATTTTACACCACAACCTGTCGATGCCAACAAAAGTCTTCATTAGTAGACTATCTTGTGAGTTGTTGACATGGATGGATCTTCACATACCAAGCAGGGCCATCACCGCCTGTTCGCGCGATGATCCGCAGCCAAATCCCGTACCGGCGACGACAATATTGAAGCCATCATCCACCCTTTGTCGAAAATCCGGATGGGTGTATTCCAAGCAATGTTTGCCAATCGCTTCATTGGTTTTGCTTTGTACAAGAAATTCGGCTGGTGCCAGCTGATGTTGGGTATCTGTTAGCATGCGTGTTGGATCCGGACACTAATCGGGTCGTGCATACCGCATCTGTATCAATGTAATCTCCTAGCCTCTGGATTTTACCTTTCAAAACGTCATCTCCCGCTGCTGAATCGAATAGTCTTCTTGGTTTGTTACGGTCGATTCCAGGCGAATCTGTGACGTCCGGCGCCTGAAATGAAGAGGGGTCATTTGAAATTGGATTGCGGCTATTCGGCTCAACACAATTCAAAGACATCGTTAAGCTTTCTGGATCGTTCAGACCAGAAGCGACTTTCGATTCTTTGAGTGAATTAAAGCGCTCGAGATCAACTTCAGATATCAGGTCATGTGGGTCTCTGACCTTCATCTCAAAAGATGAAGCGGCGACGGTGGCAGCAGAAGCAAGGTACGCAAATGATCCTAATCGTGAGAAATTGTATGTATGTCAGCGAAATCGAATTGAGATACGATTACCGAAACGATCAGATCTGGTTTACCTTTGCCCATTCGATTTTCAAAATTTCTATTTTGCGAGGACAGCCAAACTTCTCCCGGTTTAGCCTGATCAGCCGACATACCAACGCAGTAACTGCACCCAGGCACCCCAATTTCATATCCACAAGCCTCGTAAATGTCCAACAATCCGAGCTCGCGCAGTCTTCGATGAATTGGCAGCGATCCTGGAACAACCCTCCGGCTTCCATTACTCACCGGCTTCAGGCCGGATTTAAGACCTTGCTCAAGTACCAACGCTCCCAGAATTAGGTCTTCTTCAGTTGTAGTGCAAGCACCGATAAAGCATCCATCCAGAGGCATTTTTTCGCATTCTGCCACAGGTACGACGTCGTCTGGCTTTGGATGCTTGGCAATAAAGGAATGAACATTTCCAAGATCAATTTCATATGTCTCCGCGTATTGAGCATCATCGTCTGGTTTGAGGAAGATACTGCCAATTTTGTGTCGCGGATGGAGGCGCTTCTGCACAAAGTTGAGAGTGATTTCATCTGGAGCGAATATACCCGTGATACCTCCGAGTTCCTATAACATGTAAGCACCAGCTCGATCAAGGAATGTTGAGCGTGGAAAAATAGCTTACCGTGGTCATGTTGGAAATGGCAAATCGAGCATCGGATGATAGATGCCGGAGACCTGGGCCGGTGTATTCTACGATTCTTTCCGATGCAACCGTGTTCCTTTTCAACTGTTGCAGAATGTACAATATCACATCCTTGCCACCAATTCCCGGCTTAGGCGATCCGATCAATCTAACATTGACGGATTCCGGAACTTTGAACCATGTTTCTCCTGTTACCAATGGCAAGGTGACGTCCGCAGCACCCAACCCAATTGCAAGGCATCCAAGCGCGCCAGAAGAGCAGGTATGAGAGTCGGACCCTATCACAAGCATACCGGGTTGGACCCTTTCCCTATAAAATTCGGTGTGCAATATAGTGTACTATTTCCAGGCTCCATTGTCAACATGACGACTCCGACTGAGTATTGGAAAGGCCATATCTCACGTTCATCCCTTGATACTCCGTCATTTTGAAAACTCTTTTAGCTCTTTCACTGGCATCAACGAGGGCCTTGACCTGAGGCACGTCTTTGACTCGAGGATCTATGACGTGATCTCCTGCAAGCCAGAATCGGTCATTGCGAAAGATTCCAGGCTGACCTAGGCGGTTATACGTTGCTTCCATGCCCTGAAAGTATCAGTACTATCCCAACATTAACAGGGACATGTAAAGACCTACCGCCCATGAAGCCTCCGAGGCTATAACCCAATCGACATCTACTCGAATGAGATCTCCAACCTTCACGGATCCCGTTTGTGCCACATCATGCATGGCGAAAATCTTCTCACTCAGCGTCATACCACGACGACCTGCTGGCCGGAAGCTTAATGGCTCCAGCTTCGCTTTTGTTCTATCTGCCGAGTTGAGAGCCTCCAGCCACGCAGATATCAAAAATAGGATTTCGGCCTCTTCATCTTCTCCCAGTGCTTGATTCCTATCCAGACCTAAGCCACCTAGTTCGGAAGGCTGCTCGCAAAGGATGAGGACATCATTCACTGCGGTTGCCTCGCGAGGATATCCATGGGCTTGGAGGACCTGGCTGACAGTCTTAAGCTGCCCCAAAATGTTCCTACTACTCAAAACTTGATCAACGAAATATGATGTCCGTTAGTCTAGGAGACTCGAAAACAATGATACTCCATTTTACTTACTCTCCGATGCGTCGAGAGAGATGTTCCGGGTCTGACGAAGAAGTCGAAGGACTTCGTGGGACTCTGACTTTCCGTCGTCGGCCATCTTCACTGCGGATTTTAACTGTGATTTTGATTTGATATTTTTACTTCGGTGCTAATCTTCTCGTTCAATGAATATCTCATCATGGTTATTAACTCCTCCTGTCGGTCCGTCAGTGGCTTCGCAGCTCAACACCGGCCCGTAAACGGCCTGGGTGGTTGTTGAGTAGCCCTACGATCACGAGCTTCAAATAATGAACACAGATATACTGGAAGACCCGCAAGCCTTCAAAAGTTGTTTGATATCTTATTTCTTGACAGAATCCGGATACAATTAAGTACAACGACGATTCAAAATGGTTTCGGCTGCTGGCAAACTGCGACAGCTCCTTTCGGACCCAGACAAAATCATAGTTTGCCCGGGTGTTTATGATGGATTCACAGCAAGAATCGCTCTACAGGCTGGATTTGACGCTCTATACATGGTACAGGATGCATTTATAAATACCAACCTATAGTAGTCAGAAACTTGCTAATGTTGAAAGACCGGTGCCGGAACAGCCGCTTCTGTTCTCGGTATGCCAGATCTCGGAGTGCTCACTCTGAACGAAATGCGCGGCAATGCAGAGATGATCGCCAATCTGGATCGATCGGTGCCACTGATTGCTGATGCCGATACAGGTTTTGGGGGTAAGAGTTTGGAGTCGACGGATCGCCAAAATCACTTTACTCACAGTCAAATCTAGGATCATTGATGATTCATCGAACTGTCACTGAATACATTCGGAGCGGCGTGGCAGCCTTGCATCTTGAAGATCAACCCACCACGAAACGTTGCGGGCACTTGCGCAATAAGCAAATCATTAACGAAGATGAATTCCTATCTCGAATAAGTGCCGCAGTCAATGCTCGTGCACAGTCCGGTGGTGATATAGTCCTCATCGCTCGAACCGATGCCTTAGAGTCTCTTGGCTACGATAATGCACTGCAAAGGCTGAAACGTGCCATTGCGTTAGGTGCCGATGTCGCTTTTCTGGAAGGCGTTACCTCAAGGGAGCAAGCAAAGCAAGTTTGTGAGGATCTCAGTCCGACACCTGTCCTTTTTAATGCTGTGCCCGGCGGAGTGTCGCCGTACCTATCAGTGCAAGAAGCTCGTGATCTTGGGTTTCGAATCGTGATTTTTCCTAGGTTGGCGTTGACTACAGTCTATGGGGCTTTAAATGCAGAAGTGAAACGCCTCAAAGGAACCGGTACTACTCCGGTTAGAGCAGGCGGCCCTCGGGAATTATTCAATGTTCTTGGACTCGAGCAAGCTATACAGATAGATGCTGCTGCAGGCGGTAAACTGTACAAACAGGGCTTTTAGTTATGTCTATCGTATCTAGGCACTATTTTAGAAGTCTAACGTTACTATAGAATCGCACAATGTAAGTACTTTGAAACGCAACTATATTTGGATGGCCTCCGCTAGCCAAAAGAAACTATCATCCTCCTTGAATAACTTATCATATCATAACATTTGACTGTTCAATTGTACAATCATTTTCAAGAAGTTACTGACAGTACAGCATGCTTAATATCTGCTCCTTCGAGAAAGTCCTTGATCTTTCCAAAGTCCTTGAAGCCCTCTGACTCTGCAAATTTAGAATGATCTTCAACCGCATTCCAGCCACTGAAAAGCACAAATTCATTCTTCACACTGTTATCTTCTCTCATTTCTGGATCCAATCTCCACCCACTAGCAATAGTCCACGGCTTCGCAAAGGCATCAAGATGGTGTTTGCTTGAGGAGTATGCACTTTGAAAGTCGTCTTTCTTGCCAGGATTGATAAAGTAGCGACTGATCGCAACGGCTGGTGCTAACAACGGAACGACTGAACCTCCATCACCATGATCAACTGAAGCCGGAGCTTGAGAGATTGGTGTAATATCAAGATGCTGTAGCCAAACCACTTCCATGTCCTCCTGTAGCCCCGCCAGAAGATCCCGGTTCATCTCTGACGGAATCCACTTTTCCATGTGCGTTTCAACCGAGTCCCAGCCACCGAGAAGATATATATATGATGGATCCTCGACCTGGGTCAGGAGATGAACGGGGTACGAGGCGTACGAAGCTTGTTCTTTGATTGCAGTGAAGATATATTCTTTTATTGCCTTGTTTTCGGGAGAGTCAATGCCCTTGTTGTTCTTGAAATGGAAAAGAACGAGTTCTGTGACTGCCATGATGACTGCTTGGTTGATGGTTGACGTTTTGCTCTTTGAGTTGGTTTAGTGATAGAGGATTTGGTTGTTTTAGTGACGAGGACTTGGTCTTTGGGATTTATAAGTACACTTAAATCATTTCTCGAAAAATCTCTAGTCGAGAAAGTCCTCGATCAAGCAGCGTCTTGGCCATTGGATTAACCCAAAGCGGACCCCGATATAGTCCATGGACAGTCCGACATTACTTTGTCTGACTGTTCCTATAAGGCCTTGTGTCTGCAGATTATCATCAATACACAATTCGGGCCCCTTGTGCATTCTATCAGGCTGCTTGAGCATCTTGAAATGTGTTGTATAGATGTTATCATACAATGTACGAAGCATTAACCCTAATACATAATGATACACTAATATTTGGTGAAATTTACGCAGATAAGGTGATACAAATCGGTAACAATACACGACATATACACCAACCAATAATCAGCCGGCGATAGGGCCGGATCTGCGGAATGATGGAAGCTCTCACTGACTTTGTTTCTTTTTCTTTTCCCGATATTTTTTTTGACTGACAATCTGTACGACATCTATCAGATGCCTCTCGCATAGACGATATCCTCAATATGTCCCGGCTACGACCGTTGTAATCAGGTGGAGAGAAGAAACAACTATCATGTCGGAGCAGGAGCAAGGAGTTATCCAACATGATGCGCCACCTCCATACAGCGAGAGAGAACCGGTGCCAGCGCAGTTTCAGATTCGTCGGAAACCGATCGGTATCCATCAACCCAGCAATGAAAATGGAGTACCTGGTCTGGGAAACGAGTATACACATGCATTGACGACAAGTACAAGCCGGACGGAACAGCTAGAAGAACGGATTTACACCTCACAGAATACGCAGTCCAGGGACCGTCCGGATATTTCACTTCACACCGCATCGCCGCCGCCGCCTATACAGGCTATAATTACGGACGGTGACCTCGTCGCTAGCCCCTCGTCGACATCGAGTGCAATACCTTCCGTTCAGGGCACCAGCTTTTCCGCCGGTACGAACACCTCGTCCGTAAGTGCGACATCTCCAGGGGCAGAGCCGGCATCCGGGGGTTGGAAAAAGGCCGCCGCGGGACATGCTTCGAAGGCATTTCAGGAAGCAAGACATTTTGTTGGGGGCTTGATAGCGCATCCGAGTGTTAGCAATAAACATTACACGATTCTACGGCACTCCCACGGGGTGGTATTCTATCAAGGAAGCAACACATTTCTAGCTATCTCCATTTTCGTCGACGAGCCGTTACCGAAGGACCGCACGATATGGATGCAGTGTAAAGGATGGTCTGGAAAGTCTGGCATGAGAGCAAAGGCATTCTTTGGCTTGAATGACAGCTGGCTCAATGTTACACCAAGTTTAGTTATTCAGCCAGATTTGGTCAATGCTAGTGATGAGCGTGCTTGGCAGCGAGATATCAAACGATTTCGAAAGAAGGCTTCCGGCACTCCTTTGGAACGCCATGTGCTTCGAGAAACGGCGATCATTCGCGTGCCCGTCGAGACCACTGATGGCTACTATCAATTAGTTCTCTGCCGCGGCGAGCAGAAACGCAAAGTCCTATGCACAAGTCCGGTATTTCGAGTGATTTCAACCTCATCGGATCCATCAACTTTACGAGGCGCAAGTTTGAGCACATTACCAGTAGAACTAGGGCTGTGGATTGGTGGAATGTACGCGCAGAGTACGGCGAGCACTATTGTTTCTCCTATAAAATCTCGAATACAGTCCGCAACACAGCCGCTTATGCCGTCGGGTAAAACACAAATAGCTCTTCAGACTGCGTATGCAGCGAGTGGGTTGGAAGACCGCGTTGGCACGGGTATTGAGGATGCCAGTGGTCGTTTTGATGAAGTTGAAACCGAAGCTTATGCTCGGCTCGGCATGACAGATGCCAACATTGAAACCGGTCCAGTCGCCCCATATCCAGTTGATTTTTCTGCGAAACTCGAAATACAAGTGGCAACGCCCTCGTTCGATCTAAATGACCTACCGAAGAAGATCAACCTGAACAATGTTCCCCAGCGAATTTTGCGGCGGTTGGATGGCCACTACTTTGCATGGTGTAAATTTATCCGTGGAACTGAAAAAGGCATGATCAGTATCAGCGATGGGAAGACGACTGAGGCTGCTCAGCCATGGCTTCAATGCATTGTTTCCGCTTCAAGTATCGTCTTCGAAGAGCGTATTTCGAACGTGCGCTCGCGAAGAGCTCTAAGAGTCATCATGTCCATAAAAATACTTGAGGATATGGATCTTCCACCAACGGCTCAGGTCCAAATTCGAATCATGGGCTTCATCCGACCACCGAAGCCAACAACTGCCTTGGTTAACAATTCTAGTGGCGAAGCCGAAGATGAGCAACAGATATTCCTAGACGTCTGCGACATTGAACTCACACGCAATACACTCGATAGTCCTGCCTGGCAACCTGACTATGTGCCCGATTCTCTGAGTACTTCAAGATCTGTCAATGGCAGCGAACCCGAAAAGCAACAGTCAGGTATTTGGGATAGAGCCAAAGACGGCTATGCTAACGTACGGCTCAAAGGGCAGACGATGGTTGGACAGATTCCATTTCATCGTGTCGGTATTAGAACACCGACGGAAGAACTCAGGGATAAGAATCTTGCTGTTTCTGGGTATTATATACCGCGTTAGTACTTTGAAAAGGTTTGACATTATGATTGATACGAGCTACGACTTACGGATTTTATTTAATTATGTTTTTTCTCGTCTTTTGGGTCGATATTTCAATCCAGGGATATTCTCATTTAATAGCTTCATAATATGACCATCAGCTGAGCGATAAGCACATAGGTCAGATTCAAACTATTGATTTGTCAATTCTACAATCTAATGCTTTTCAGAATTCAATGTCCTACGTATGAAGAACATCACTTCCTTACATGATACAGCAAGACAAAAAAAATTAGGCAACGTGCCTGCTTGTAGGAAACGAGAAGCTATCTCTCTGCGACAACACAGCCAGCAAAGTCAATACAGCAATCAGGACATCAACCTCATCCGAGTCAATCACCATGACTCCTCCAGGTATAACCTTGCCATTGTCACTCTGATATCTTCCAATCTCTATCTTACTGGTTGATCCAACCCCCTTGTACAAACTAAGAACACCGCCTCCACCTGGGAACAGGGTCTTGTTAACGTCCCACGCATAAGAAACGGAGTCATGCACAAAGCTCTGGCTACGTCGCGTAGCATTTGTCGGTCGAACGGTGATCGGATGCGAAGAGTGGAGCGAATTAGGCGGGAAAACAATGTTGGTCACGCCAAACGCTAAGATTGGCGACGAGGATTCCGCGAGTACTATATCATTCTGAATTCCTTGTTGTCCTTGCTGCGCATTCTCCATATTCTGTAACTTCTGTTTACGGATAGAGTCGACGTCGCTTTCACTGTCCAGCGCATCCAGCAATCGCTGTTCGTACACCGGTTTAGTCACTGTCCACTTCGAGTCGTTATACCAATGAGTCCGTGACAATTTGAAAATGACTGAAGGATTCGGAATCTCCTCAGCCGCATTTTGGTCCTGCGAAATCGCCGCGGTGGCGATCTCCTTTGCTTGTGTCATGACATCGTCGTTGAAACCGACGTAGTCATCGGTAAACCAACTGACCGATGAGCGGTCGAAGTGAGATGAGAAATCAAAGATGGGAGTACTCTTCTTTCCGGGTGCCCAGATGCCGGTTTCGGGGATGTAGAGGAGTTGGTTGAAACGGAGGAGAGATGGGTCGTTGCGGGTGTCGAGGGGGAGTTTGAGGATGGAGGTTGTTTTGGTGGTGGTCATTGTCGGTGCCATTTTGGTTGTTATTCTGGGCTTCTGAATGGTGTTTGAATGTTTGAGTAGAAGTTGAATACGAGCTGCTAGTAATATATTATAACCCAATCTCTTGCCGATATCGTCTCTTGCCTGATCCTATCTGAGCCGGCTGGAGATAAGCACTTCTCGACAGACTATGAATTCGAATACTTTGTTCGGGGATTGAAACGTGTAAATGTAAATATTCTTCTCTTCAAAGGTCGAGACAGATGAAAGAACGACGAAGTAAATCGCTCGTCACGCGAGACCTTGTCCAGATTGATGCGGGGTATGCTCAGTCAGAAGCTCACACAGCCCCGATTGACTTTCACCAATCTCATTGTCTGATTGCACGATGCTGACAGGGTTGCCCAATTCGGTATACTCTGGGATCTTAGGCCCGGCGCCTCATTCTCTTCACGGTCTAGGTACCTGGTTTCAAGCTTTGCGAGCCCGAAATCGGCAGCTGCTAACGACCAGGGAAGGATTACTTTGGGGGTAGGCAGTTAATTAGTGATTCCGGTATATCCGAGATAAGGGCAGTGTCTTACTTGAGGTCCTAGCGTGTGAGAGCCGACGAGTGATAGGATCGGCTTATATTGGTACATCACCTCTTTTACGGAAAATGTCATTGGTGAGAAGCTTGATAACCAGATTCAGGAAGAATCAGCTAACAAGGACATTGGCACTCTTTACGAGGTTGCACCTGAAGAAATGAATGTACGAACAATCTAGATTCAATTCAAACGTTGTCTTTAGCTGCGATATTTCGCTGAGATTGTAGTGAGATTTGATTGTTTCCTATTAGTCGATAGGTATCGACAAATCATATATTCTTTCCTGTTTTGGCGTCACAACATCATGTAGCCCTAAACCCTAATGTAGTCCTAATGAAGTCCATAACTCGATCTCTTGCCTGTTGCTCATGTTATTTCCGATTTTCAATAACCCTGCCAAGTTTTTAAGAACACTGCAGAATCGATGTGAACAGATATAATTGTTGTTGTAAGCGGTAGCGCTCGAGAGGGCAATTTCACAATACCCATGGATGGACTTTCGCAGGCATGTTATACAATGCTTCAACTTTCATCTCAACCTTAAGCTCGTATTCTTATGTTAGCCTAGTGAGTCTCGAATCCATTGGCTATTTCACCAATGCTTAGATGGCACAAAGGCGTATTTATTAGGAATACTCGGTCGCGTCAGCATTATTAGATAAGTGATTACAAACTCCCAAATATTGATAGAGATCATGCAATACAATCACAAACACCTCGCTGAGATTTATGTAGGCTTGTCTGTGACAGCGGAGCGATTCCGAGGCATTCTACGTTGAGAGAGAGTCGCGATTTGTCATCAGAAACAGCTTACTTAGTTAGTTAATTATCATTTATCATAATGACAATGATTACGAGGACATTGGGAGAATTGAAATTTGTCATCAAAAAATATCAAAGGTAAGCAACGAATGAGAACGCGAGATAATATAGAACAAGGCTACTCTGTACAGCATATGGCTTGGTAATATGCGTCTTGACTGCGAGTGAGTTGTACACACATGCATAAGCAATGCTAGTAATCTCGCAGAAGAGGGAATCACTTCTAATCAGACAAATGCTTTCGAATTTCTGGACAGCGGAATACTTCCACTTCGCAGACGTCGATAAAAGCCTGTCCTCTAAAGAGAACCGAGCTGTCTTCATTCCCGAAATCATTTCATTTTTGAGTACTGTTTCTTTCCATTTGTAAGCAAGACTTCAAACACATTATAACAACAAAATAGAAGGCGTGTACAGTTGACAATGGACGCTATTGTGATTTCAGAATTTGGTGGCCCGGAGGTCTTAAAAAAGGAGAAAGTT
This sequence comes from Talaromyces verruculosus, assembly GCA_001305275.1. Classification (NCBI taxonomy): domain Eukaryota; kingdom Fungi; phylum Ascomycota; class Eurotiomycetes; order Eurotiales; family Trichocomaceae; genus Talaromyces; species Talaromyces verruculosus. Next base: position 163,108 of record LHCL01000040.1, on the reverse strand, counting down.
CCAATGCCTACACCCCCCGATGGTGAAGTCTTGGTGCGTGTAAAGGCTTTTGGTCCGAATCATGCCGAGATGCATATGCGGAAAGGAGAATAGGATGAATGGAACCCCATCACTGGTCTGGAATGCGTCGGTGTCGTTGACGCTTGCTCGAATGGTGATATCACAATAGGAACCAAAGTTGCAGGAGTAATGGGTGGGATGGGACGCAATCGAGCAGGGAGTGACGGAGAGTTTGTCAATATCCCGCTAACAAATGTCGTCCCAGAGGGCACCACCTTAGCCTGGGAGGACTTTGCAGCTATTCCCTAGGTTTATTCGACAGCTTACTCATGCCTTTTTACTGTATTGGACCTGCGCCCTGGCGAAGCGCTATTGATTCGTGGAGCAACTTCAACTCTCGGACAGGCAGTTCTGCATTTGGCTGTAGATGCGGGTGCAAAAGTCACTGCAACATCTAGGCGTGAGAGCAGATTCGGCATGCTGAAAGAGATGGGAGCAAGTAATGTCAAGATCGAGAAAATAGGCATACAAAGCGAGTTCGACGAAAACATCAAATTTGACAAAATTCTCAACCTCATCGGCAACAGTGTTCTGGTTGAAACGATTTCACTTGTCCAGAGACATGGTCGTATCTTGCAAGATGGCTGGTTCGGAGGGCTCGCGCCAGTGAAAGCTTTCAACCCTATGGTTGAAATGCAGCCGGGGGTTCATTTTAGTCTTTCCCATAGCAAAGTTCTTGGAACGCCTGAATTCCCTATGTCTGCTGTGCCACTTCAGCAGATTGTGGACAAGATTCAAAGCGGACGATCAAACGCAAAGCCAACACACGTATTCAATTACGAGGATATACAAGAAGCACACAAGTTATTGGACTCCCACAACACGGGAGGCAAGATAGTCGTGAAACACTAAAATAGAATGTGACGCCAGTTCGGGATGAGAACGTTGAAACAACATTGAATGTTCAATATATAAATAGATATATACAAGAAGTGAATTATTTCAAAGTTTGCGCAAAACGGGACCGATCTACAACAGTTCCTTTTTAGATATGTACACTCGCACTGTAGAGATTATTTCTACCAGGTTGTAGCTCAATATGAACTTAAGCAGGCTGGTTAGGGTTGGCAGCACAGGCAGCGCCAACACAGCAAGTGTAAGTACCGGTCTGGCACGTACCGAAGCTGTTGGCAGCACTGTCGTTGGGGAAGGTGTAAGCGGCACCTTCGCAAGGAGCGAAGAAGTTGGTGGGAGCAGTCGCAGACAAGTCGCTACGGAGAGGGTTGACGCAAGCATTCTCACCATCGTTGTTCTATAGATCTTATTAGAAGATTGTTAAGCATTTAGGGAATGTTTGGACTTACAGGGCAGGTGTTGAGCTTGAACAAGTTCTTGTTGCATCCAGTAATAGCAGTGTCACTGAGTCCACCACAGTGGCAGACAATGGCAACGGAGAAACCGTCACTATACAAATGTCAGCTTCGTCTGATCTTTTTCTTCTGACCTGCAGAACTTTTTCTTCTGACCTGCAGGAGACACTTACACATAGCTGACATCAATATCGGCCACAGCCACACTTCCTCCGTAGGGAACGACGAAGTTGGACTCAATCAAACTGTCATCACCGGTGATTCCCCAAAGGGCATCATTGATGGCCATGTTTCCGATCCAGTTGGTGGGAACGGCAATAGAAGCCGTCTCACCGTTGGTCATGGTACCGGCGCCCTGGTTTCCTGAGACAGGAGTAGGAGCACCTGGGTTTGTGTCGAGGGAGGTGGTAATGGTATCACCGTGGCTGTTGACGACTGCAATAGTCAGGTACTCAGGTGGGTTGGCGTAGTCAAGAGCCGCAGCAACAGTATGCACTGACATAGCACCATCGACGGCGAGTCCGTGGGTCAGAACCGTGGTGGGGGTAGGAGTAGGGTTTGGCAAAGCAAGGCTGGTGGCGGCCAAAGCCAGCAAAGAGGCGGCGGATAGTGCGTTCATTTTGTCCGTCTTCTCAACCCTGGATGTAACGACAACTAAGGAGTGTATAAGACCGTATAGGTTGAATGTTAAGGAATGACTGGCCACGATCTAAGATCTTGAATAAAGGAATGGCAAGACAGTTGAGGCTGTAGCTTTGGAGTAAAGATCGTCGCAAAAAGTGAGAACTATCGAGAGATCAGCATCGACATTATATACCTAGGTAGATCTTGAATTCAGACTCATATTTGCTGCTTGTTCATATATCAGGCATGGAGTCTCACCTTCACCGAAATAGACCAGGCCAGAATCCTCGGACGTTGGCTGAACTGTGAGGATTTGCTTAAGCTGACAGCCATAAGGCGCCCTAATTGTGCCCATGACATGACCGAACGTTCTGCGATGCTACTTGGTGGATAGAACGAAGTTGTTAGGACTCGGTAGCGCAATACTACAGGGTAAGCTACGCTTTTCTTTTTGCGGTACTCGAGCCTAGATATTTTGTCTAGTAAAGGCAAAGCTGCAGGAACATGTTACTTTAATCCATTCCTAGACTGAGCTAGATCAAGTCCCTTTGTGGGTCTGACATGGTCTTGTTGGGATAAGGGATGTCCTATGTTGGTAGCACCTGACGGAGACATTAGCCCTAAGTACTGTTCAACGGATGATCAGATCGATCAACATCTTCATTGTTTATAAACACAGTTTAATAGGATAATCACAACTCAAATAGACCATCCCTCAAAAATGACGCTGTAGAAGATTAAATTAATGTGTTGGATCTAATGTGAGCAAGAATTGTCGAGACTGCCATGTACTCAATGGTGTGTCGCGGTGTCCGGTCAGCGTTGCAACAACATCTTTCGAGACAACGCTTAACATTATTCCGCTGTGTGAAATTTCTTTTAGGCATACGTAATCCAAATTCCTCTAAGCATGCTAGTGCTGAAAAAAAGGGAACAGATACTTAGATCCAGAGTAGAAGCTTTGGGGCGAAAATGCTATTATTGGCCATATCCTGGGTCTATCAGCCAACGAACGTTATAATAAGGTTACATTTTCCTTCAAGCTACAATCCCTGGGCAATGAACCTAAATTATCCGAATGCGTACTCCGTATACTTATCGTAGTCACTGTCTTGATTCACGTTGCCACGGGTGATGGGTGTTCTGTTGTTAGATCGCGTTGGGCATCATCTATGGCTCAGTCGAGGTTCTCAACATGATCATATACGTAGCAGAGCAAATCCGTATTACAATTATCGGATTATCCAATACGTACTTGATTTAAAATATGGGCTTTCACGTAGACTTAGTGGGCCATTTTCGCTCTAGCATCTATATGTCGTGGAGTTTCTCTCTTCATGGCCCATATCAGAGTCATTAAATTTCCGATTGAGCCTGAGAGTTACTCTCAGTCTTCTCCAACACTTGCTCGCGAATCCGGACTAATGAAGAAAAGGCTCCAGAGGAAGCACTTGGCTACCTACTTCATCCAACCTTGGAAATTTCGCAATGCGCGTCTAGAAGGGTTGGTTCAGTATGTTTAGTTTGCTCCATATATACGTAGCGTGTCTTTGTGATGCCTACAATTGTACTGGTTTTTTGATTTGCTTACTCACGCGTTATTCATTATCTTTGCCTTCCCAACGTGAGTTCTGAACCAAGAACATAGGATTTATGATTGGTAGATACGTGTTCATGTTGTCATCAGCCGTTGTACATTACCTAGAAGGATCTGAACGTAATTTTCAGAGATTAGCTGTGATGAATCCTGAGTGATGACTACAGAGAGGTCAGATTCTCAGCCTACCAGAAGCCCAAATCCACTCGCATCATTCATCACGTGTGAGGCCAGAAGAGGTCGTATAGTGTGCCGCTCGTGCATGTTTAGCCGCAACAGTGGACTAATGACAGCCATGGATTAGGGTTTAATGCCCTCAATGTATAAACTAGCGACTGCACATAGTAGCTATCCTTTACTCGTCGGATTGTATGCCTCATTTCACTGCAAAGCCTTGAGATTTATTCATTTTGACGTAGAATAAGCCGTCCTGTTCTCTGACATTTCATGCCTTCCACTTCCAAGTCGAACCCCGAGTAGCTTCAATCCGAACCCAGAACGTAGCCAGACTAGGAGCAAACAGCACCACAATAACCACAATGACAGCCCGCTCATACACCCAAGGCGACGTCAAAGACTCCGATTGTGGAATCAGCAGACTTATCAGCGGTGTACCCAGCAAAGCACCCATTCCACGGATGAGTGACAGTGTGCCATTCACACTTGAAAAGTGCTGTCGACCAAAGAGCTCGAGTAATGTGACAGGAAACAGCGATATATATGCGCTGGCAAAGGCGCCGTAAAAGATGACGAAGATGAATAGAATATCAGATTTTAAATTGTCGCAGGAATCATTGCCTTCATTGCTACAAGCAAAAGTTGTAGTTGGCAGCCAAAACATCAGTGTAGCAACAACACTCATCACAGTCGTGAAAAATAAAGCATTCAGGCGACCAAACTTGTCCGCGCAGTAACCGATGACAATCCTGGAAACAAAGTTGGACGCATTGCTAAAGGTGATAAAGTTGGCAGCCTGATCAGCCCCATACCCTAAAGATTGAGCATCTGCGACGTAGTAGAACAACGGTATTGAGTGCCCTGCTGATTGGATGAAGTTGCCCAAAGCTTGGGCCAGGAATTTATTAGATGCAGCGACTTTCCAACTCAATGAAGGAAACTGAAACGGTCGAAGCCATTCTGAGCGAGTAGATGACGACGCGGTGACTTGAGCGTGAATCTGCTCTTTCAACTTGGGTTCCCATCGCATTGCGCCGCTGGCAAGCACAACGAAAGCGAATGTGGTACACCCGGATATCCTCATCGCATCTCTAAACCCAAGCGAATAGATAATTGCACGAAGAATAGGAGGCCAGATCATACCACCAATACCGGTGCCGGCAACAATGATCCCCATCGCCAACCCACGATGCTCATCGAACCATGTCGGCGCCACGGATGTCGTAGTGACAAAAGTCATCGACGTGCCCACGCCCATGAGCAGGCCCTGCGTAAGCGCAAACTCCCACAATAGCTCACTGAAACTAGCCAGAATATGCGACACGCCAAAGACAAGCCCACCCATTGCAACCACAAGTTGTGGCGGGTAGAGTCTCGCCCACATAGCTACAAAGGGGCCTCCCATGGTCATGAACGAGACACTCAAAATGCCGATTAGTCCTATTTTGGACGATGAGATGTCCGTGAAAGGGTTGTTGGGTTCTTTGGCCATGGCTTCGTAGAGGTCTTGGTAGACGCCGAAGCTGAAGACTAGGGAGGTTGTTGTGGCGGTTACTAGGAAGCCGGCTAGGACGACTAGAATTTGATTTCTACAATCGTCAATATACTGTATTTTTGACATTGAGACGTCATGAAAATCCAACTTACAGTCGATGGCCCTTGCTCTCAGCATCGCAATCATCATTACGGGTCGCTCCATCTCGCGACACTACCGCCTCGGTCTTCATGGCAGCAGCTCCTTGCACGGGTCCATCATCCTGCGACATGATTTCTTCTAACACATCGTGATGATATCGAAAGAACAAACTTATTTTGCGAGTAAGAAATCCTTGAGAAAATAAATGCCGAGAGTCATTTCCGGCGGGAAAAAGCCCATCTCTGTTTAACTTTCCGGGCTGGCGTCTAGGGAAGTGTCTCAATGGGATCATTTCTGGCATTTCCTATATAATTTTCGTACCCGAAAGTTCAAACGCTCATCCAGAAACTCTCTTTTAGTTTTGATGTGTTTGGAAAAGGGGTAGGGTTGGGTTGAAATGCGTTCATGTAAGGTACCTAACCCTAACCCTACCAAGATATATTTCATTCCGACGTGGTCATTTCTTGTCTTTTTCGGTTTTGTAGGAATGTTGAAACTTGATAGGTATGTCTACTTATCTAGGCACTTACAGAAACTGAACAGACTTTCATGTTTCGTTGCAGCATACCATGGTATGTACGTACGTCCTAACCCTAACCCGTGTCCGAGACATGTCTTGTGCATATAGTCGTGCATCATGAGGTTACAGGTTATAAGATTTTTAGGAAGATCAGATAAGAACATGCTTTCACCTTTTTGTTCTTTTCTCTCTATTAGTTGTATTTAATTGTGCTTTATCCAAGTATGGGGTGATTGATTTTGATTCGTCGCCTCCTCCCGAACTAAAGGCCAGGATTACAATTAATTGGGTGGGAGTCTCTTCATGAAGAGCTCCTCTTCAACCGAATTGATGCTAAAAGGGGAGCCAAAGCTGCGAATTGATCCGGTCGCAAATGCAAAACAATGATTGGCGGAAAGTCGTACCTGGAGTCCAGGCTCCACGGTTGTTTGTTCTCGTGCTCGATCAAAGGCATCCACTCAGATTCGGCTTGGAAGTGGTATTTCCGTGCTCTCGACGAGTCATAATCAACATTACTCACCTGGATGGACCACGTGAATGCTCTTATGTCAACTGAGTATCATATCATCCAAGTATGACATGAAAGTCCCACAGGTTCGTCAAGTTTTCCATTCCCCATCTCCAATGTTGGTCAGACAGAGACCTGATTGGACGGGGATACTACATCCATGAGGCCAAGCAGCTCTGTTTTCCCTTTCTGATCTACGACCGGCAATGCTAGCAAAAACTTGACTGTGCGAGACAGCTTGGGTAGGGTGCAGTGCAGAAACAAGGAAACAGAACAGACAGGCAGGTGTCCAATACGCATATATTCCAAGCGACACCCCAATCGCGCCGTTGGCAGCACCTTTACCCAACACTTTGCAAAGTCTCGCTTCTTCCTACTTTGGCTGCCTGAAACCATGACCCATCGTCGTCTGTGCCACAGATCCTCTCGTCGTCGGCATGTCCTCGAACACACCGCTAATACAAGAGCCGTCGACTACACAGGGTTCAAGAACTGCAGAAAGTAAACAAAAGACGCGGAGAAATGTCAGCTCTGCATGTCGAGCGTGCAAAGCGCGCAAGCTGAAGGTATGGCCCCCTCCAACCTCCTTGAGGAGCGACAGCGCATGATACTGGTTGTAGTGTAGTGGCATACCCCCATGTGAAATGTGTGTCAAATCGAAACAGGAATGCATCATCGATGTTGAGAGCGACCAACGCCGAAAGCTCAATTTGAAGAGAAAGGTCGACAGTCTCGAGAATGACCGACAGTTTTTGATTCGCTTGATCGAGAGCCTTCGCACTGGTCAACAAAACCACATTACTGATCTGCTTAGCTACATCCGCTCGTCGTCGAGTCTCGATGAAATCAAGTCCTTCCTCGACAGCCATGTCCAGCAACCGGAGACCGAACCGACGCCGCAGATGAGGGAGATGTTTGTGGAGCTCGAGAGACTTCAACAATCTCAACGGCGTCCACCGAGGACGCTGGCAGCCCGGCAGCTATCGGAAACACCTCTAGTCGCCGTACCGGCGAAGCCGTGGACGACCGTAACCGACGATGATAACTTTGTTTCCCACTTGATCTCTCTTTGGCTCACATGGCATTACCCCTGGTTCCGTTGCATTGATCCGGAAATTCTCATCAAAGCTATGCAGTCAGGAGATCTACAATCATCTTTGTGTTCACCATTTCTTGTCAATGCGATGCTTGCTGAAGCGTCTGTGAGTTCGTCTGGATGGAGCTGTTTCTGCAATTGCTAATAGATATCCTCATGGCAAGTTTTTCTCCGACAGCCCCGAAGCTTGCGCGATTAGTGGCGATATCAGAACGAAAGGAGACCATTTCTACGCCGAAGCGAAAAAAATATTGGACGATGAAGAGGGGAGGATGTCTATACCAACGATCCAGGGACTAGGAATTATGTTCGAATGGTAATGAATTTGACAACTTCATTCGGGGTTAGAGTATATATACCTAACAAGAACAGTGCTTGTGCTATGGGAAAAGACCGAGCAGGATGGATATACACCATTCAAGCCGTTGAAGGGATGAGGACAATTCGCAGAAAACGGGCCCGGCTGGTTCTCGAGACTGGATTGTCTACAGCGGATCTTGAGTTGTTGATGCAACGGATTGAGCTCAGCCAGTTCAATGTTTTCGTGTAAGGTGTTTATCGCCCTAGGTGTGTGTTTTTACTGACCAGTCTGACGTACAGTTCCGGCGCGTTGGCTCTTCAGATACCACCTCAGGTCAAGAAGCCGCACAACTCTCGCATGTCGGTCAATTGCGATACCGACGAAGAAGTATTTGTACCATATCCTCGTTCCATAAGGAGCCTACCAGCACACAACGACTGCATACTGGACACCTTGGCGCAAATGGGAGACATAGTCTGGGACATTTCGACATTCATCGGGTATGAAGAACGAACATTCACGCAGGCAGACTTGATTGGTGCTGTTGAAAAATGGCATGCACGTCTTGCTCAATGCTGGGAAACGCGATCCAGATGCATTGACTGTGAAATAAATTTCCTGCCGGGCATTTTGACAGTCTAGTGAGATTCTTTCTGTCGCTCCATCTTGGGTTCAATTGAGCTAACCGAGAGCTTGCGGTGTAGCATGTATTACCATACTATCATCATTACTATGTATGCCTTTCTCAAGACTCTGCCACCCGATGCGGATGGCCGCCTTCTGGACTGGGCAGAGCGTGCGAGACAAATATGTTTGTCGTCAGCGCACAAAGTTGCCCAACTCACGGAAAGTCAGCAGTTACACTGGGGTCCAGATCCCGCACCGCTTGCGAACGCACACTTTATCAACATTTCTCTGTATATTCTGATGGAGGATCTGAGGACTGCCGAGAGCCATCACGCATTCATGAGTCTGTGTCGAGCTCACGTCCACTATGCCAAGCGGTGGCCGCTACACCGAGGCACGGTTCGGATGGTGCAGCTGACTGCACAGCGTATGAAAGACCCGCTGCCGCATGATGTCGTGGCACATTTCAGGGAGTTCGAGGAGCGATACTGGGAGCCCGATAGCGGGCGGCGATTCAGCAGTCGGTATCCTAACTTTGCCATCGCGATTCGGCAGGGGGTGGATTATCTACCGGATGATTTGGAGCTGGATGCGTTCTTGGAGAAATGGGTAAATCTGGACGACGACAGCATGGTTGATAGCTAGGGAGAGCCTAGCAAGCGATAAGAATGTGCTGGACCGTGCTTGGACGTGTGCTAACTCTGTGGTTTTGTCCAAGGCAAATGTGCAATAAACGAAGGGAGGTTGTAGTAATTCAGAAGTACCTAGGTGTAAGGGTCGAGGGGCTGGAGGCAACTGCGCCGCATGGAATGGGTAACTCGGTCACGTGTCGCTCTTCCCTCAGCGAATTCTCTACTTATCTATTCTGTCTCTACTCTCTACTCTCTACTATCTGCTCTCGTGATAAATATCTTCATCGTGCCCACTCTGCCTAGGTAAACACTTTTCTTCCCAACAAAGCCCGGATAAACTCCATCTGCAACTTGCGCCATATTATCGAAGCATTGCTAGGCACATGTACTCGGACAGGCACTCGACAACATCCCGATAATCCGATTTCTCTCCTTGCTCCACCGATCCATTTCGCAAGCCACGATCCACACAGACGTTCAGATAAATCCCTATTCGTCGACCGCGGTGCTTATAATATAAGTCAGTGAGTGGATTTCCATCGTACTTTCAGGTTCGATGTTTGTTGACGGGCGGACCGGATTGGAATTCTTCGCGCCGACAGCAAACACCACCACACCACTCGTCTGCCATAATCAGTGACTACTCATGCCAGCTAACATCACAGACACACCACAGACACACACATCGCACAGGAATTATCATCCACGAGGCTCCTCCGTCCAATGACCAAGCGACTCCCCGCAAGCACGCAGATCTCCAGTCGAGCGCAGACTAAGGCCAACTAGTGCGGGGTAACGTAAGCTGTCAGATCTCGATCTGCCTTTGTCTCAGGAGTCCGATACAGTTCAGGTCAGGTGTCGTGCTCGAATTCAGCGTAGCCCTATTTGAGAGTTTCCACAACCGTCATCCAGCTCGACGTCACGTCAGCATCTACCTGATTGCAGGTCCGCCGGCGCTCGATCGCAACCGCAACCCGACCGACCGCGACCGCAACGTAGCAACACCACCAGCCGCAACGTCTACACAGGGCGGTTACGCAGGGGAAGGGGCGTCGAAGATGTTGCAGGTGCACTCTGACCCAATACACACTCAAACCATCTCTGCGGGCAAGCATGCGTACTCGATGTTAACGAGAGTGTCTATCCGCTGGCCCCCGGAGGACGCATACGAGAATACCGATACAACTGTTATCTGTGTCAACAACTTTTTTGTGGATTTGCGTGTAGAGAAGCAAACGAGAAGGTTAGACTGGGCGATCGCAGGTGTGCGCCTAGTCGATCAAAATGATCCCAGTGTGTTCTTCCTCTGTCTTGGGCTCAATAAGATGTACAATATACTAACGCTGAGTAGGAAGAGTAACGTTTCTACATACCATCAACTCGCGCAATACGTTCCAACACATCGATACTGGCTTATTCGAGAGACTAACCAATGGCGACGAGATGGAAACGGGTACCATGATACGACCGGGCGATCCTCAAGGTGCGTTTCCTCGCCAGTACGAAGAGGTCTGGCGACAAAGGAGGCCCATTAATGTGCCTGGGCAGAACATAGCATGGATCCTTGAGGGCGCCGGGTCTCGTGTATCGCTTACGCAGAATTCCGACGGCGTGGGGTCGGAAGAGAGCAAGGAGGTCGAGACTTTTCTTGCTCGTATGGGCAGTGTATACATTGCTATCCGCCAGCCTACTCGCATTGTGCAGACGCCACAAGCCAATGGAAGTTTTTCCTTTCAAAAATTTGGCGACGTTGAAGGCGTGAGTGTGCGTCATGAGGAGTATGCTGGAGGCAAGAGGGGATGGGTTGAGAAATTCGTGACGGGCCCTGAAGGCAGAGACTTGCCGACCATGCAGAAGAGCAAGAGCGACTTTATCCCGGCCCAAGAGGGCAAGGGGAATTGGAGGAAACCGTCACAAAAGGTGATGATTCGCGGGGAAGAATACGTTGTCCGGGGGTTTGCAGATATTTCTTGATTTGTCCGTCTGTCACCGCGTTGGTGTTGATTTGGTCAGCTGCGAGTCGGCCGACTATGATTTATTTCTTTCTTCTTTGATACCATCTTGCTTACTACAGTTCCCATGTCTTTTCGAATGTATGTGCTTGAAGCATATCCGTATACTTTCGGTTGATGCCACCTGTTATTTACCTCGCGCTTTGCCAGTGCATGCATTTCCTTCTGTCTTTACGATGTATATTGCCATGCGATTCTTGAGATCTTTTCATTGACCCAACCGCTTACCTGTCAACGTTGGTCAGCGGCATGACTTTGGCGTTAGGCTATTCTATGCTCTCGCTTTTTGATTATTGATTGCTCAAAATATGATAGAATTCGGTCTGTTGCTCTCATCGACTGATCTTAGTCTTCGTGCAAGCTGCAATCTCACGTAGACTCAACTTAGCAAACAAATATCCTGAGCAAAACAATTAAATCATTTAAATGAGATCAACTAGAAACTACAAAGATAATATAATATCCAAACGAAAAGGTCCTCGGATTGGCTGGACGCCCTACCGAAAGCGGCCCCCAAGGCTCGCGCATCTTTTTCCGTCGTTCTGTCACAATGAGGAACACTGGATACGATGCTTCCGTCGCCAACCCAATTCACCAGGGACCACCATTCCAGTTGAGAGTTCGCAATGTTACATGGATCTAACTAACCTTAGCAGTTGGTCTAGTCTGGCAAGAATGGACAAAATCGCGGCGGGGATGGCCAAGATCACGCCATAGATCGTCTCTTTGTCGTGTGTGCTCTTATTTACATCCCTGTTCGAGAAAGACGATCGATTATGAAATCGACTATTTTATTCTAGTGTTGCTACTCGCTACTCGCTACTGTCATGGAACGGTGATTCTGAGCGTGGTGTTTTACGAGCTCTTGGATCCTGCGAGGTCTACTACTGCAGGCCTACTGCAAGGCGAACGGGCTTCTCTTTTCTTTTTCGTGCTCTTATCGCTGTGACTCGACTGGGTATAAATACGTAGTGAGGGCGCAGTCGACTGGGATATTTCTGTCCACACAAGAATATCGTGTCGTTTCCCCGTCGGTACAAGCTACTTATCAACTACATCTGCTATTGTGTAGCACAATGGGCCACGACGCAACCTCCAAAGATACAGGCGGCACCGCCGCGCCCGTATCGCCCGAAGTCATCGATGGCATCGATATCCAGCAAGGTGATAAAAGCGCTCTCCCCCCAGGAACTTTTGATCCCGTCTACGAGGCAAAGGCACGCGAACTCAACAAGGCCATTCAAGCCATCGGAATGGGCAAGTATCAGTGGCAGCTATTTGTCGTGATCGGTTTCGGCTGGGCGAGTGACAATCTCTGGCCGATTGTGACGTCCTTGATCCTGACGGCGGTTGGGAATGAGTTCAAGCCGGCTTACAATGCGTACCTTTCGTTGTCGCAGAATATTGGGCTGCTGATCGGGGCGATTTTCTGGGGTTTCGGATGCGATTTGTTTGGCAGGAAGTGGGCGTTTAATTTGACGATTGGCATCACCGGCATATTCGGTCTTATTGCTGCAGGATCGCCCAATTTTGCAGCTATCTGTGTCTTTGCGGCGTTGTGGTCGGTGGGTGTGGGAGGAAATCTGCCGGTTGATTCGGCCATCTTTCTCGAGTTTCTGCCAGCATCGCATCAGTACCTGCTAACTGTGCTGTCGATCGACTGGGCATTCGCGCAACTCGTGGCGTCGCTGGTAGCATGGCCGTTGTTGGGTGACTACACCTGCCAACAAACCGACAAACACTGCACGCGCAGTAAGAATATGGGCTGGCGGTATTTCATGATTGCCATGGGCGGCCTGTCGATGGTCATGTTTGTCATTCGCTTTGCGCTTTTTACGATTTACGAATCGCCGAAATATCTCATGTCGCGCGGGAAGGATGCAGAGGCTGTGGCTGTTGTTCACGAGGTTGCGCGACGGAATGGTAGGACGTCTGATTTGACTCTTGAGGATTTGACGCAGTATCATGCACTTGCTGAAGGGAGAGAGGATGGCGTCAGAGCGCAGCAGACATCTGCCGTGGCAGCGTTGGAGCGGAATCTCGAAAAAGTCAGCTTTACGCATGTGCGATCTTTATTCTCGACGGTGCGGCTGGGAATATCTACGTCCATGATTACGGCGATTTGGGCATTTATCGGATTGGGCTATCCATTATACAATGCGTACGTCCCCCATACCTAGTTACTACGAAAGCAATACTAACTCTAGCAGCTTCCTACCCTACATCCAAGCAACCCGAGGCGCCGATTTTGGCGACGGATCAACCTACATCACCTACCGCAACGAAGTCATCATCTCCGTCCTCGGCATCCCGGGCTGTATTCTAGGCGGTTTTCTCGTCGAACTGCCCCGATTCGGCCGCAAAGGCGCCCTAGCCCTCTCCACAACCCTCACCGGTGTTTTCCTGTATGCATCCACAACAGCAACAACCTCCAACGCCCTGCTAGGCTGGAACTGCGCCTACAACTTCGTGAGTAACATCATGTACGCCGTGCTATACGCCTACACACCGGAAGTCTTCCCCACCAAAGATCGCGGAACAGGGAACGCGATCGCGGCGTCGGCGAATCGAATCTTTGGCGTGATGTCGCCGATTATCGCCATGTTTGCGAATCTGAATAGTGCGGCGCCGGTGTATGTTAGTGGAGCGCTGTTTATTGCGGCGGGATTGTTAGCATTGGTGTTGCCGTTTGAGTCGAGGGGGAAGGCTAGTCTATGATTTTCTCGTGACTGTTAGTAGTTATTGCTTCGTGTATTTCATGATCATAATCATAATCTGGAAGAAGATTTGAAGAGCGCACGTGCTTGTCTCCCCATACTATGAGAAGGGGCTTACCTCGGCTTGTTCTTAGTCGAGTCTTAGTCGTGCAGATCGCGCCACTAGCTCAGGCTAATTTTTGATCTTTTCACATTGAGATGATGACATTGACGATGCTTTTGAGTCTGGGATGGCGATTGATGTCTTCATGGCCGGCGTTTAGGATCAATGGGTTTCGTGATATGGTCATGGATGCGATACATACCTAGGTATAGATGTCGCAACATCATCCCAGGAACAGGTCCGCCAACATACATCAACGAACTGTCGAATTCCCCATGTCTAGAGTTTGTTCCCGCCTGTTCCTTAAATTGAAGTTGCTGGTGTAACAAGTAACTACGGCGTACATTCTGATGAATTAAACTCGGAACTTTACCTACCCATGTGAGTGCGGAGAAAATCATATGCCCTGCACCCACCAGCCCAGCCTTCCTAGGCTCCTACTTAACTACATAGAAGTACAATGATGTTATTCTGAGTATTCGTCTGCCTACAAAATTAGCCAGATTTTTATTCTCGCCATCCAATTAGACTGCAGTCTAAAAATTTGTTGGGGACGAAGTCGCCAGAGCCGCGGCGCACTCGTTCACTCACATGTTCTTCTTAGGCTCTTGGTGTGTATGGATCCTCAGTCCGCCACTTTATTAGATAGTTTTAGTCTAAGAAATTTTAAGATTGTGGTAGGTAGTATAGTTCGTTAGCTTTCGAGCTAAGAATACTACTAGGCTACAGGCATGATATAAGACGGGGTTTTCCCCGGTGTTTATCCCCAGACCCCTATGCTGGTCATAACTACCTAGGTACATTAAAGGGTAAACCCCAGCATTCTTCTCACTCTTACTTCTCTCACACATACTCGACACTGAAGATAAAAAGAAAATGGCTTCCCCCAACCCCAGAGACAGCATGAAATCCACCTGGCGCCGCACCCCAAAGGACTCCTGGACAATATGGCACTGGTTCTACGAAGTGTTGGGTATTCACCCAACAACCCTCGACAAAACCGTGCCCATCCATAGCAAAGAAGAGCCCATCCCACATTTACCAGAATGGAAGGAACATCGCTGGATAATTTCGCATGCCATTATCCCGTTGGTGTTGCATCAGACGTATGTCGCGTACACGGGCCGGAATTTAGGGGGTGTTGCGGCTTTCTTTTTGTATGCCGTTGCGTTTAAGGCGATTGCGATTAATCAGTTGCATATGATGAGAGGGTTGGGGCATAAGTATGGGTTTTTCGATGGCGATAAACATGCGAGAGATGATGTGCCTGACATCGGGGTTGCGAAGGTTGTGCATTCGCTGATGTCGACGTCGACGTTTCGGCCTATGTTTACGGTGATGTTGGCGTACAATAGCGCTGCGACACCCCTGGCAGAGTTGAAGGCGAATTGGGCGTGGTGTATTGTGGAAGTAAGTTTGTATGGGATTGTGCTCGATTTTTGGTTTTATTGGTATCATCGCTTGATGCATGATGTGGATGCGTTGTGGAAGTATCATCGTACGCATCATTTGACCAAACACCCCAACCCGCTGTTGACGCTCTACGCGGATACGGAGCAGGAGTTTTGGGATATTGCGGGTGTGCCGTTGTTGACGTACGGATCGATGAAGTTGATGGGTATGCCGATGGGGTTTTATGAGTGGTGGTTGTGCCATCAGTATATCGTCTTTACGGAGCTTGCGGGCCATTCAGGGCTCAGGATTCATGCTACTCCGGCCAGTACGTTGACGTGGTTGTTGAAGTTGTTCAATGCGGAACTAGTCATTGAGGATCATGATTTGCATCATCGCACCGGATGGAAGAAGAGTCATAATTATGGCAAGCAGACCAGGTTGTGGGATAGGATTTTTGGGACATGCAGGGAGAGGATTGAGTGCACGGACGAGATGGTGGATTATGGGACGGTTGTTGATATGCCGTGGTATTAGCTTTCTTTATGCTGTGATGTTCATGTTGGTTACGTCTGTAAATATTTTGATTTATCCCAATATAAACACTGTTGTCTCGCCGAGTGACTATATACTCGATCGTAACCCCCCGTAAAAATTCTCCAAATTCTCTGCGCCGTATCTGGACGGATACGTCGCCAGAGGATGCAATGTCGATTCACCGGCTGAATCACTACTCGCACCATGCACACGCAACTGCGGCTGTGACAAGACATCAAGCTGATTATGCGACGTCGCCGCCGCGACACTCGGCTCCATCAACGGTGGCAGCGCAATAGCAGGCTCGAGATCCTTGACTGCTTCAGACGGCCTGCTACCACCACGGCTCCCGCGACTTCGACGACTTGGGCGGTCGTCTGCTCCGGTGAGGCTGCGACTTGAGTCGATGCGGCTCATCCAATAACTTCGTATGCGGTCAAGGGCGGTTTTGAAGTCGTCTAGAATGACGATGTCGCTGAGGCATTTGAAGATGAATGATAACTATCTCGTCAGTTAGGATCGTATCTAGGGCAAGTCGGACGACGTACCTTCCAGAAAGGCTCCACCCCCGTAGCAAGGCCCAATTGTATCACGCCAGTCACGCTCAAAATGTCAAAGACAACAAATAGAAGAGACGCACACATGGAAAATAGCATGACGCCAAACCGGGGACTGATGCGGATGAGTTCTAACAAGCCAAAGTCGTATTCTTTCTTGATGATGTATAGAAGTGAACAGGAGGTAAACAACCACCACGGATCACTGCAAGATTAGCTTTCTTCCATTTTCTCCGGTCTTGCTGGGGACATACCGGAACAAAGGCTCCCACGGCCGTAATTTGAGAAACATCTCCGTATTACCAATGTTGTTGAAGAAACAGAAAATAGAGTACAACTCCACGATCCAGTATGGTTGCACCAAAATCACAGTACCGATATAGAACGCTGACAAGCGACGCGACAAGAACGGCCGGTTCTTCATCCATGCAATGACATTGTGCAGTGACCAGGAGCAGAAGAGGAGCATTGCGGACGCGGATAGGAGCCAGCCGTAGACGGGGTAGGTGGTGAAGATCCAGGTTCCGTGACCCATGCCGAGGATTAACTACGATCATGTCAACAAGAGTTCTATATGCTGAGGGTTAGGGGGCCTACCTCCGCCAGAATCAACTTGTGCAGCAGCACCCCCTTTCGCATATTGGCTATTGTCAACGCTGCCATGACTACCAACGCTCCCACCATCATACCCTGGCCCCAGCCCTCTAGGACCAGGGCCTCTGGCTCGGTAGGCCTATTGGCCGGTCCTGCAGTACTCATGTTGATTCATAGCATTAATCTCAGGATTTCGCATCGGTAGTGAACGGATTCGGGTTCTGCATTCTCAACCGTCGGGTTCGTTGTATAATAGCCTTGGTGTCCAAAAGGGGCGAGGTGGCACTATTACTCGAATGCCTTTGACAGTAGACTCTTCTTCTCTAGAGATTTTCAACCATCGTATACCGATTCATCATGCCATCAGCATCAACGAACGAATGTTTTTTTGTCTTTTGATGTACAAGAGAAGAGGGGAAAAAAAAGAACATGACCAAAACATCGCCATCCCATACACAGCCTCCATAGCTCCCACGAAAATAAATGCGGGGAAAACCGAACCAAGACAATCGAGCCTCCAGACACAGAAAAGTAAGAAGGGAGTGAGCACTGTGAAGCCTTTCCAGACTTTGAGAGAGGATCACAACAGACGCTCTGATTGGTCAGAGCGAGATGGATGACGCTGTGGACGCCACTAGCCTCTCTTGGCATAGTATGGCCGAAATCGGACTAGCGACTGTCAAACGAGAACGCTCACGTGCTGATAAGATAAGACGGCTATCCACAAATTTTGATCTCAACTCTTCTACTCAGTCAACAAGAAGAACACTCTTTAACTGTTTTTTTCAAAGAGAGGACTTTAAATTATTTAAGACACGGAGCGTATTTGCGATGGGCAAAGTACAACCCAAAAAGCGCAACAGCTCCTCGGCGGGCTCGCCGTATACAAAAAACTTGCCGAGCGGGTCCCTCAAGAAGAATCCCATCTTCAAGTTCAACACCGATATTGGTATATTTACAGTCTATTCCCTTATTCATTGTCCACGCTAATCCTGATAGGTCAACATATTCTAAAAAACCCCGGCATTGCAGACGCCATTGTCGACAAGGCTAACATCAAAGAACATGAAGTCGTTGCAGATAGGTTACCTATACGTCCAAAGAGATGATACTG
The DNA here is from genome assembly GCA_001305275.1 of Talaromyces verruculosus. Classification (NCBI taxonomy): domain Eukaryota; kingdom Fungi; phylum Ascomycota; class Eurotiomycetes; order Eurotiales; family Trichocomaceae; genus Talaromyces; species Talaromyces verruculosus. The sequence goes on along the minus strand of LHCL01000040.1, from coordinate 144,994 downwards.
AAAACTAACACTGAGCACAGGTCGGTCCTGGAACGGGTGTTCTAACACGGCGTATTCTGGCAAAAGCCAAGTCGTGTACTGCAATCGAGTTGGATCCGCGTATGGCTGCTGAACTTACGAAGATGGTCCAGGGGACGCCGATGCAGAGGAAGCTCAAGATTATTCTTGGTGATTTTATCAAGGGTATGCCTTCTTATTCTTGCTTAGAGGGAATTCTAGCTGACGGATTCTGTAGTCGACCTCAAGGAAATTGGTCACTTCGATGTGTTTATATCGAATACGCCGTATCAGATTTCCTCGCCGCTGGTGTTTAAACTTCTTGCTATGCCGCGGCCGCCACGAGTCTCAGTGTACGTCTTCTCTCTTACTATAGTAAATACGGAACTAATTATAGCAGATTAATGGTGCAACGTGAATTCGCCCAGCGTTTGATCGCTAGACCCGGCGATGCCATGTATAGTGAGTACTTCAATCATCCAATCCTTGAATCAGGCTAACACATGAATAGGTCGTCTAAGCGTCAACGCACAATTCCACGCAATCTGCAGTCACATCCTAAAAGTCGGCAAAAACAACTTCTCGCCACCACCCCAAGTCGAATCCAGTGTCGTCAAAATCGAGCCTCGTCCAGACAGGCCCGACATCTCCTGGGAAGAACTAGACGGCATGCTACGCATCTGCTTTAATCGGAAAAACAAGACTCTTAGATCAATTTTCTTTGTCAAGCAGGTACGAGAACTGATTGAACGGAATTGGGTGACGTGGGCATCCATGTTTCCGGATCAGGTCAAGAAAGAGGATACGGATTTTTTGCAAGGGATTGGAGGCGCGGAGTTGCCTGTACCTGATGTATCGATGGATATTGATGGTGAAGAAGATGAGAATAATCAAACCTTGCAGTTGGAGGGCGATGATGAGGATATGATGCAGGATATGCAGGATATGATCTTTGGCACGTCGACGGCCAGCGAAAAAACAACTAAAACCGCGCCAAAACTATCCGGAAAGACGATATCGATTAATGGCATTAGCGTGGATAGAGGTCGATTGGTGCAGCTGATTCAAGCCAAGATTCAGCGCGCGCTAGACAAGTTTGGATTGTCGGATAAGCGAAGCCAAAAGTGTGATGAGACGGCTTTTTTGCAGTTGCTGCATGCTTTTAACCAAGAGGGGATACGCTTTTCTTAAGTTTTTATGTTTCGTTGTTGGGCGGAGTTTGATACCAAAAGTGCATACATAATTTGAGCAGGATGATTTAGATGATATGAAAGCAAGTCAGGATTTTACTTCTATGCTGAGACCCACCTGTAAATACTGTGGATATCTTCGATTTTACGATGATCCTTTCTTCGAGAGTCCAGGGATGCTGAAGAGCATACCAAGGGACCTTGCAACTACATCCTCTGAATGACCAATAAACTGCCTTTGAATGTTGAAACAAGCATTGCCATGCTATAGCTAGTGTGTTTCAATCGACGCTAATTCTTGGTGCTACGTATGTCAATGAACATGGAAGAATCCATGGGTGGTTTTCATTGTAAAGCTTGTCACGCGTCAAGGGACTTAGGGTTTCGACCCATTAACCCTTCCGACCTACATTCCCAGGCAACACAAACCGTACCTCACTATTAACCCCTTGCGGCATCACTCTCTCGTTCCAAAAACCCTATGACTTATGAGCGTGATGCGTATTCAAAAATCCAATGATGTCCATTGGCTCCTCCCCCATCTAAATCAAACAAGGATAAAGACAAGCTCCTACATACCAGTCCTTAGGTCCATCATTCCTTCTTCTAGCTAAACCCTTACAAACTTACAAAGAGTCCAAACGCCGCTGGTATTCCATCCTATCAGCCATCAATAAGACAAAACAAGGTATGGGCGCGACAAGAATGTTACACACTCCAGGCTCGATAAGATGGAGGATATGCCCATTCCTTCCTCCCCTTTGCCTTCTTTCCTCTTTTTTTTTCAGTTTCGATGATTTTTGATTTACTCGACTGTCGCTCCTTACTACAACGATATTAACTGATATACACTCTTTTGTTTGATCGAACTACTAACTTGCGCACGGAAATGGCGCCTATTCAATTCTTGTTTACGTCGGCTTTTGTGCTGTCTGCGGCTGTTGCGGCGCCGATTCATTCTAACCATGTAAATGCTGGGAAGGGGGATGCGGTGAGTCAACCTCTCAAGAATTGTGTCGTGGTACATACTGATTGAGGTAGTCCACTCCAAGCAAGCATCAAAGCGAACCGATGCGCATGGCAGACCCCGTCATGTCCAGCGTGCCGATGATGAGTATCGATACTCAGGCTATGAAGTCGTCTGCTGCCGCGATGGCGATTCAGACACCCCCGAGCATGGCCAGTGAGCAGCAGAGTGATGGCGTGTTTGGCGTTTTGAACAAGTTGCCTATTAAGCGAGGGGAGGAAGAGCGTCGACAGCTAAATGAGATCACTAAGTTGTTGGCTGGTATCAATTCTATTGCCAAGCGGGATAGGGAGGTTGAGGAACGTCAGTTGGGACTGATCAAGAGTGTGCCTGAGGCTGTTGGCCAGGCTGCGCAGGTAGAGAAGCTTGTGACGAATCTGCCGATTAAGCGTGATGGAAGTGGCATCCTCGGAGGTCTGGGTGGACTTGGTGGTGTTCTTGGGGGGTCTGTGAAGCGTGATGTCGAGGAAGCGAAGAAGCATGATGAGACGTACACTGAGAAAGCGCTTAAGGGGTTTCAGGGGTGGATGCATCATGGTACGAAGGATGAGCAGGAGACTCCGGAGATACCTGAGATTCCTTCGACAGCAGATCTCGGGGATATTGCTAAGAGAGCCGACCCTGTGGGCGGTCTTCTCAAGGGCCTGCTTGCAAAGCGTGACACTGAGGGAGCTGAGGCTGAGGCTCATGATGAGACCTATACCAAAAAGGCACTAAAAGGCTTCCAGGGATGGATTCATCATGGTACCAAGGAACACAAAGAGGCAACTCCGGAAGTACCCTCTGCAGCAGATTCGCCTGGTCTCAACGATATCGCCAAGAGAGCCGACTCTGTGAGCAGCCTTCTCAACGGCAACCTTGCAAAGCGCGACACGGAGGAATCCAGGCCGAACGAAGAGCTAGTCAGTGAGGCGATCCATAAGGCGGAGACACACCACGATGTAAGAGACGAGACTTACACCGAAAAGGCACTCAAAGGATTCCAGGGTTGGATTCATCATGGCACCAAAGAACACAAAGAGGCAACTCCAGAAGTACCATCGGCAGCAGATTCACTTGGCCTCAGCGATTTTGCCAGGCGAGGCAGTCCTACCGATCTTGTCACTGATCTTCTCGGACTTCTTGCCAAGCGTGAAACTGGCGATGTTGATGAGAACATTCTTGACGAACTTGCCAAACGTAGCAGTCCTACTGATTCCGTCACCGGTCTGCTCAGTGGTCTCTTCGCCAAGCGCAAGGAGATGGAGTCTGATGAGAACATGATTGACGGCCTCGCAAAGCGTGATATTGACGACGCAATCGCCACCGCTTCCGATGCCCTCACCAACGTCGCAAAACGTAATGGCCTCGACTCCGTCGACGCACTCATCAAGGGCCTCACAAAGGACGGACAACTTAACAACGGCCTGAACATTCGTCAGTTGAACGTCCTCTCGTCATTGGCAACTGGCGCTTTGAGCAATGCGGGCACAGCAGCTGGCGAACTTGGCAAAGTCGCTACCGGAAAGCATCGTCGTGGTAACGGTGATGCAGGCTCAATTGCTGCTGCTGCCACGGCTGGGATGAATGTTGGTAATCACCACAAGGCTAGCAATGATGACGACGAGAGTGCCGATGTGGATGAAATTGCGGCTGATGTTGCTGAAGGAGAGCAGACTCTGCACGACGCTACTTCGCCGCAGGGTCATACTGGCGGCTTAAACAAGCGTCAGGTTCCTCCCATCGCTGGTTCGGATGCCTTGAGTATCGTCAAGGGATTAGTTGCCCACCCTGATGCGGCATTGACGCCTGTTACGAAGGGCATCTTGGTTGGAGGGACTGCTTTGGGCGATATGGCGCCTCACTAATGCTCCCTTTCCCCTTTGGGATTCCGACAACGACAATTTGCACGGCAATTTTAGCTCCCTAGAGGACTTGACAGTGGGTAGCGGAAATTCTGCCCGATCCCCAGCACTGCAATTTTAGTTCTCTAGAGGCGTTACGAGGCGAATTCTTTTTTCTCTTTCTTTTTCATGATGTTACTTGCTTTCGTTGCACTGCAGTTGTAGTTCCCCAGACGGTTTGATTGTACGATGGGAAGGATTTCGGCATCCTCAGCATTCTGATGCACTGCAATTTTAGCGTCCTGGAGGGATTGACAAGGCGAATTCGGTGACAGTTGACTCTTTTCTTTCACCCTGCTTCCTTCGGCTGAGTTCTTTTCAAGATACTTGTTCTGGATTGTCGATTTTGTTATATAACGTGTAAAGTTTTGAATTTGATGTTTTATTGTTTCAATATGCTGTGCATGGTCTATGAAGCAGTCACCCTAGGCTGCCGGTCAGATATTCGAGGTCTACCAGATCACATTTGAATATGGCGGTGAGGCCAAATATGTGATCTGTCACCGGCGCTGTATGCGCAATACCTACGGTATAGCCTAGTACGCATACCCAAGCAAATTGCACTGCAATTTTAGCTCCCTAGAGGGGATGGCCAGCTGCACCTTTGATTTTCGACGTTTTTCTTTTTTTTCTCACTCTATTTATTTCCTTTTCTATTGAATTCAGTCCAAAAAAAAGGATCATGAAATTGTCTGTTCGTGCCCTTCCTCGGCCGTATGGCGGATTATCTTAGCTGCTCTAGGCTGTATATGACATGCAAAGTTCGACATCGATGTTTTATTATTCCAACACCTTGCTATGCATGGTACTATGCTTCGATTGCCATGTCATATACGTATCAGTCATACTAGACTGCTGGTCAGGGATTCGACTATATAGTACCTAGCTGATCAAAGTAAGTACTACGTACCTAGACAGGCGTGTCAAATTATTCAAGCTGGCTTGCACTTTGCACTGCAATTTTAGCTCCCTAGAGGCATTGGTAACAAGGCCACAAGGCAAATTCCATTTCATCTTCTCGATTCGTCAGTCCATTTGCACTGCAGTCTTTTTTAGCTCCCTACGGTAGAAGACTTGCACTTTTGCACTGCAATTTTAGCTCCCTAGAGGCGTTGACAAGGCAAATTCCATTTCAATTTCTTTCTGGGGGGTTTGTTCAGCCCATTTGAACTGCACATTCAGTTCCCTCGAGGGTTTGCTTGCTTGTTACCGGAGTTCTTGGGAGTCACGGAGTGCATTGCACTGCAATTTTAGCTCAATGACGCGTTGACAGGGCGAATTCAAAAGTATTCAACCAGCCGCACTGTTGGTTGCCCTAGGTCATGTAAACTTATTTATGGACTTTATGATTTATTAGTTTGATCATCATACTTGTTCTGGATTGCCATATTTTGTTGCATGACGTGTAAAGTTTTGAATTTGTTATTTCATTGTCAACATGCTGTGCATGATAATTGTGCTTCGATTGCGACTGTCAGTCATCTAGACTGTTAGCCAGTGGCTCGAATTACTCCCAGTATAGCCAAGGTACATATAAAGTAAAAGAAAGAAGGCCAAACCTCCGACAGTAAAGAAATTCGTAAACGTAACATATCGGTGAAAGAATAAAGTCCTAGCGTTGGTCCGAACGCCGAGTGAAGCAGGATTAAAAGTATAGTCGGGTAAAGGGTATCATCGGGTAAATATTTTCAAGAAAGAGAATCGAATCTGGCCATTAGTCGTCAAAGTCCATATCGTCAACTTCCACGCGAGAACCAAGCGCTTCTCGACCCTCGCGAATCAAAGCCTTGAGCTGGTCGTTCATCTTTTGAAAGCTGGCGTCCTCTTCGCGCTCTCGTCGTCGAACCTGAGCTGCGAATCGCTGGGCTTCTCTGGATGCTGGACTTCCTGGTAGAGACGCTCGAGTTGGACTGAGTGGTTGCTTGAGGGGGGTGGATGGACGGCCAGTCGGCGATAACGTAGTCACGGCTGCAGGTTGAACATGATTCAAGGTAGGTCGTTTAGTCATAGGCCGTAGAGGATTCACAAGTGATCGTCGTGACTGAGGACGATGAGCCGTACTTCGACGTGGAACTTTGCGGGAAAATTGTGTAGGGCTTGGGCTCCGTGCAGATGAAAACTTCAGTGATGGCGAGTCTTGGACCAAGACCCAGGGCTCCTTGTCGCGTAAATGTTCTGCTTCTTCGTCGGGGTATTGTCCAGGTATCGGAGTTGAGCCCCCGCCAGAAGTGAATGGATCTTGTTGAGGACCTGCTTGCGGAAGACTCGCTTCTTTGGAAGCAGGAGTCGCGACCTGATAGCTATTACCTCCACCAGCAGAAAATCCACGGAATGCAATTGTCGAGCAAAAGTCCCATACTTTCCCCACGACGGTGAATACAGCTCGACCCCAGCCCGGCGTGGCTGGGGATGGCGGCGGTATTTGTTGTGTAGCCATTTCAGTAGCCTCGCTGCGACTTCGCTTGCGACTTCCCACGTCTTTGTTGCCGACTGTAAGCGCTGGTTGTTGGCCTGTGATAAGAGAATTATAACGATATCGGTTTGGTCGATAATCTTGTTCCTCTGCTAGTTTTTCTGTCGTGTCTTTCAAGTCCAACTGTCGATGGTCTTCGCCCCCATTGGCAAGGATATAATCTGTGTTGATGAGAGGTAACGGTGATGGGCCTTCGAGTTCAGTCGATGACATAGGATCCCAAGCTAGAGTGCGCACATCTGGTGCTTCGCGGCGCATGCGCTTCCGGGTCGTCTCGGTGTCGGGAGTGTGGTAAATCGACGTAGTGGAAGAGGGAGTGTGAGGAGGGCGAAAGAGTTGAGTTCGCATGCGAAGGGGCGTGTCGTAGTCGGGAAATGAGGCCATCGTTTCTGTGCCCTGGCCGGGCGTACAGTCAACGAACAATAGTCAGAATCTCTGGGAGACGGCAAGGTTTGCGTCACGAGACAAGGTGCATGCAACTCATTTAACGCGCAGAGATGTAAAGATATAAATGAGCGCCAAGAGGTAATTCTGCAGTAAGAAGTTTGTAATTTGTAGTTTGCAGTATGTACAGCTATATTGGAGCATGCAGATGAAGGAAAAGACGTTGGAGTTGCGGCCTCAGGTTGTTTACTTTCTGTAAGCTCGGCCTCTCTGGCCAATCAGCACTGAGTACTGCAGCTAATGCGGGGCTGTCACTTGACGCCTCTCAGATCCGCCAATCAGAGTGCTTCTTTACTTTAGTGTAGGGTTAGGGTTAACATAGTAGATAACTGGTTGATTGACTCAATTAGACAACTGCTAGGATCCCTTACAGCTACAGCTTCTGCTGCTTCCAAGTCCGACCAGCAGACTCCAGCCCGTCTTCACCGTCCACCAAGACACACCATCCCTCACTGCCTGCGCCGCCGCGCCCACCGATCACCGCAGGGAAGTTGTCTCGTGCATATTCCAGTACTTCGTCATTATATGTACCTGGCTGGAACCATACCGCTGGTATACCGACTTCGTGAGCCTGCTTCAACAGCTGGAGCGTCACTGGAGGCGGCGTGACGAACGATAGCGATGTCTCAGTGGGTGATGTGAGCGATGTCGGGGTTGATGCGACGGGGTATTCTCGCGAGGGTAGTCTGATGGTTGGTTCGCGGGGGTGGATGGGAGTCACTGGTAGCGAGTGCTGGTGATACCATGCAAAGACTATACAATCAACAGCATCAGTGAACAGCAGTGCTAATTTAATCCTGCATGGGACTCACTCTTATAGCCAAACCGGGTAGGGTCGTTGTTCGCGCCCGCCACGGCGAATTGAGGCGACTGGAAGAAGCGCGTAACTGCAGCCTCGGTCATTTTTAGAGTCGAGTACTTTGTGCTTGATGATAATCGGACTGGAGTGAAGAGGAGTCTCGCTCTGTTGCTCAGATGCATAAATTAGTTAGATCAAACAAAGATGTGGAAGGTTATAATGCGGGGCGGAGATCAAGTTGTCGCGATGATGAAATATATATCCAAGAGCGCGCAATGCGATTAGTAATTCTGTACTCGTTGCCGTTCTTAGTTAACACAAGCGATGACAGATGATAAATCGGATATCTATATGGAATATACATAGTAGAGAGCATGCGATCAAAGACGACATCGTAAATTTTGCAGTGATTGTAGATCTGGAGAATCCTCATAACCCTAACCCTTGATGCATATTGACAGGGCTATCCTCGATAGTCGGCTACTGAAGCGGCTACCTGACTTTACGGCATATCTTTGTATTACTAGGTACATATTGAAAGTCAAGTCCTAGTCACAGGCCATGGCCTCATCTTCCAATATCCACTAAGCACAAACCCCGCCCACGAATACAGCCCCATTTCAGCACCATATTTCTCACGAAGTGCCATGACAACGCTTTGCTGCAACCCAGCTAAATCAATCCAATCATCCAGTGCGCCAGAAGTCTCTATGCGTGCATCTTCATCACCTGTAGAACCATTGCCTGTATTTCCAAGCCTCTTCTGGTGCTGCTCCTCAGCTAACCTCCTCAATCCTGAAAAGAATTCCTTCCCGAACTCCGCTGCATACTCGTCCCCGATTTTCCAAGTCGCACTGACGACTGAACCAGCACCAGCCACCATCCACGCCGGCACAAGTCCCGTCACCTCGTCTGTTGTAACGGCATCGTCCCCCCCGTTGGTCCCAGCATCAAAGCGTCCACTTGCACATGCGACCAAGCTAATATGAGCTCCTCTCACAGTGTTGATATCGAAAATTTCTCGAGCAGTCAGGAGAGCGGCAGAGCCATCTTCATTTCTATCGTTGAATTTCAGTGCTTGGCTCAGAGGCTTGATAGTGAACTCGTCGTTCAGATGACCTTGGAAGGTGGAATGCAGGTGGACGTGCACGATCTCTGCTTGACCTACATGCAATCGGAAGTTGTCGAGAGTGGCTTCTGGGCCGGCGAATACGGTGTCTGGACATTGCAATGATTCGGTTCCGATCTGGGTGACGGACTCACTTCCATGGTGATGTTTCTTATCGACTACTCCACCTATAGACAGTGCAATCCGCGGCGCGGTGTTATATGCGTTTATTCGGGTTCGAAATGAGTTGTGGAGCGTGGAGAGGGATGGACAATAGACAACAGGATGATGTGCTATGATGGGGCTCTTGTCGTCAGGGTAATCAACTGCGTGGAACGGAAAGTGGTATAGGCCTTCAGTCTGGCTGATAACCAGTGTGTCGCCCTGCTCCACGATTTTCTGTTGAAAAAGTGGAAGTATCAGTGACTGACATAAGTTGAGGTTTGGTTCGTGACTCTGCTTTTTGCCAACTCTCATGCCTGTAAGAAACCCTTGCACAGTCTCCGCCACTTTCCGCGCGTCGATTTGGAGGTCCACCAAACGGTAAACTCCATTTCGTACTGTCAGCATGTGCACTCGCATATCTCTTCCAAGTAAATGAGTAACACGGAACCAATCTATAAAAACCACCTTGCTACTACCACTCCCACATAGCGTTTGCAAGTCATCTTCGGAAAGAGGGTTGCCTTCTCGAATATCCAGATACTTCTTAAGCAGCGTATCTTGTCTCATCTCTTCTTTCAAGTGTCGAAGTTGAAAGTTCAAGTCGAAAATACTTGTATCTGAAGCTGTATTCAGGTCTTGAAGCAGCCTCTCTTCGTTATTGATCGCCATGCAGATCTTTAGAATCCTGAGGATGCCTTCGTTGCTAATGGATTTCGCTCGCATCCACTTCAGTAGCGTCATCAAATCTGGCTTCTCATCCTCCTTAGGCTTGAGTTTGCCTTCCGGGTTGTCTATTTCATCAAGCATCTCTTGTAAGCTGGCCTGGATCGCAACCCATGGTTTTTGCTTCCGCACAGGGTCATCGAGGTCTAGTTCAGCAAATGCTTCATGTACAGTACTTCCACTTCCTTCCAAAGGACTCTCGATGGATTTGAAGCATTTAAGTATGTAGCCAAGGTGTTGAAATCCTGCAAGTGCTTCCGAATCATATCGCAAATGCTCTAATTTCTCCACCATATCGGATGGAGCTTCTGGTTTCGTATCTTGGATTGCGTTCTTCAGTTTCACTTGCTCACGACAATTCTCATGAAGTAACTCATCCTTCATGTCGCGCAGCATGCTGTCCGGTGGAACTGAATCAAGTCTCATGTGTTGAGCAAGAGTCCGTGCCTTTGTCCGCTGAACCCAATACCAAAGCATACGTACATAATGCTCACGCTGCTCTTTTTCAAATCCTGGCAGGCCTTCTGTCCGTTTCTCGGCATTTGAATCTATGGCAGTTATAGCACAATGCAAGATGCGAATTGCTGTAGAGCCAATGTTCCACACAAGACCCTTTCGTCCGATTGCGGACTTCAATTCATGTGTAAAAAGGGCGTGTCCAGTCCCGATATTAGATAGGGCGATACCGAAGATAGACTCGGTCTCTTCTAGCATACTAACAGATTTATCCACGACCTGAAACAAGTCCTGCCCCCGCAGGTTTCCAAGTTCAATCTTAATCCCTGACATTGTGGCCATCATGTGAATTTCGGTAGCCCAAAGTGAATAGTCCTCCATGGCACGCCAATGAGCCTCTTGCTCCCGCGAAACATCCTCTGCAAGGTTCAGGAAACGAATGCGTTCATCCAGCCTCCGACATTTGGTAGAGCTGAAGAACATAGCTAACAGAATCTGTGGAAGCATAGATCTTAGTATGTGGGATTGTCGACTATAATGCTCATAAGCCAGGGTGTCTTGTGCCTCCTGAAGATTGAGTCTGTCTTCCAGTGCTTTTTTGAATTCCTGGATAGCTTGGAAAGCCTTTTCCTCGTCGTTAAGTTCATTCGAAGGTCGATTGGATGCTTGTTTGAACCACTTGACATGAGCCTGGATGTATCTTCGGAAATGTGCTTCCCAAGCTTGATATTTCTGGTTATGTAACGCCATCCACAGACAGATAAATGTAACATTATGTCCATGGTCTTCTAGTAAATACCGCCGGAGTACTGGAGACCGCCTTCTCCATATAGAATCTGGTAATGGTTCCTCGATGCTACCAACCATATCGGTGAGCAGCTGCTCGTCTGATTTATTTTCAACTTCCGGAGTGCCAAAGAGCAGTGATAACTGTTGTGAGCTAAAATGTCCTCTGGAGACGATGTCCTTGACACCTCTTCCAGCAGACTCCCTCTCTGACCGCATGAACCAATCCTGGACAGCCAGACGCTCGTTGGCATTGCGTTCCTCGTTTATGAGACTTTGGTCAATGGAATCCATGTCGCTCGGCCTAACTTGGAGCACTCGCCCCAAATCTCCTGGTTGAGAAGAAAATCCTAGCTTAAGTGTCTCTAACTTCTTCATAACATCATTCAAGTAATCCTCCGGGTCCCGTCTATTGATTTTAGCATAGACATGGTATTTGAAGCGAAGTAAGGAATATCTTATTCTTGGAAGGCCATCTTCATAGTCCTCATGTAACGTTCGATATCTTTCTAGAAAAGATTCCAAAAGTCTGAGAGATTGTGTCATAGTGTTCAAACTGAGAACAGATGAATAGAAAATTTCCAACATATTATTAGCAGCGTCATCTATCCGATCACTCGCTTCCAAGTATTGTTGACTGCGATGATATAGATGCGATTTCTGTATTTTGAGTACGAATGGCTGACTGGCATAGACTTCATCTGCAATGAATATAGCCAAATCAAAGCACGGATGGGTAGACGCATGCCTGGAGGATGCCATTCGTTCCGCGAGTTCTAACGCTTGGCTGAACAATTCTTGAGATCCACCGGCCGTAACGGTTTTCAATTTGAGACGGTAGAACTCGATGGTATAGCTCCATGCAGTCTCTGTCCACAAGTATTTTTCCTGACCATGTTCCTGAAGAAGCGATGAGAGGGCTTCCCATTCAGAAATCACTGTTTGGGACCAAGATTCGGCTAGATCATCATTCTTGACAGACATCCAGAGTGACACCATTTCGAGTTTGAGCTCTAAAAGAAGAACGCGCCAGAGAATGTGATCATCTTGTCCGTTCGCGGCGACGAGCTTGGTAGAGATCACGTTGATGAGATCAGTTGCCAACTTGTATCGCCCTTGCAAAGAGAGGGCTACACGTTCCATTGTACTGAGTTTAGTTGCCTCATTGATGCGATCCTGCATTGTGAGGCACGTTCGGAGCTCGGTCAGGCCCGCCCAGGGAACTGTAGTTCCTGATGTTGATGAGGAGGATACGGTGGACGATGTTGGCAAATTTTTCATTTCAGGAGTGATTTTATTCGTGTTGACGGAGAGGAAAAGGCAAGCCAAAGCATATTTTCTAATACATTCCACCTGTCATAAGAGTTTAGTTACAGTGACATCGTGAGGTTAAACGAGAGAGAATATATACTTGAATGTCCGTATAGTCTTCCAAAGCAACGGGGCGAAGCCAGCCAGCAAGGGAATTGATTTCATCGATAGCAGGTTTCCAAACTGCTTTGGTCTTGATTTTGCACGTAGCTGCAAATATTCTCATTAGTCTCGTCTCCGGCGCGTCATTATCTCCGTGGGCTTGTATCGCTGATTCTAGGATCTCGCATGCGTTCCTAAATCGAAATTGTTGAAGGAATATCTCTGCATAATGGATTGCTACAACAGGCAAACTGTGATAATCACACAACTTCTGCTTAAATATATTTTCTGCACGCGCATGAAGGCCTATTCGTGTTAGGAGAATGGCGTTTTCCAGAATAGGAATTACCGAGTCGGGAAGTAATCTGTAGAGGGATGAGAGGCTCCCAATGTATGGCATGCTGAAGCTTTTGGTATCTTGTATAGGAGATATTTGTGGGACTGGTGTGTCGTTCAAAGTGTGTTTAGAGGGAGCTACACAGAAGTGAAGAGTATATGTGAGAATATATGGAGATTCAACGTAGATTTCTTCTCACCTACGGCTCAAGCGCCTTGAGGTGCTTGTGACTCCTCCTTCCTCTGTAGCCGTGTGGGCTAGGGTAGAGACATGGAGGTCTCCAAGTGTGCCACACATGCACAAGCCGGCAGTGTGGCACGATGAGCACCAAAGGGAAGCGAGCCAAGACCCAGCCACATTGTCTAGCTGAAAAACTCTGTGCTTTTTATCTCGTTGTAGATCATACGAGTATGAGTGTCTGTCCAGCTGAAAAACTCTGTGCTTTTGTATCTCGTTGTGGAACATACAAGTATGGCTGTCTGTCCAGCTGAACCAATCACTTTCACTGCATGCATCCCTCTCTTGTTGAACTACAGTTAATCAACGATGGACGGCGCAAACTTCTCAATCAACTCCTACGAGCCATCGACCGAGAATTCAGACACTGAATTTGAAGGTATCGACGTCATTACGGACACTGTCCTGGACTGCGATCTTGAAATCAACGAAGATGCACTTACAGAGCTCGCGGATGACGACGATGTCACTGCTGATCCATCAACACTGTGCCCAGAAATTGGAGAGGCGTACGGACAAATGATCTCTCACGCTCGCGTTATTGCAGCCTTCGCTCGCCCAATTAAGTTCGCTAGGTTCCGCGGTGCTCCTGCTTGCCTGATGACTTTTGTCGTTGACTTCCACAAGGGGTTTCGGAAGAGCTGGGCAAAGGTTGCTCGGTTCAAAGAAGCAACAATTACGCTGGAATTGCGAGGATCAGACCCGCTACAGGCACCTGAGCTCGTCATGTTCTGCCCGAGAGAATATGAGGGCCCTAAGACAAAGGTGGCCGTCTCGAAGGAAGCTTCATGGTCTCTCAACTTAAATGTCCCATACACGGCTGACGCAGTCGGCCTACAAGCTGGACGCTCAAAATCGGAATCATATATAGACAGTCACTACGTACATGTGACTGGTACTAGCAGCGCAGCAAGCGGCTGGAAGCACACAATCGTTGAGTGGGATATCGAAGAAGACCGTGCTCTGAAGAAGGGGATCCCGAGTCATATGAAGTTCATCATGGTGGTACTGAACCCGAGTTCAAAGTCATTCCATGTCGACTTGGAGCTAGCGGCCAAATTGGGATTCGGATTGGAGAAGAACGTGAGTTTCAGCCTCAGAAACAAAAAAAATAAGACCTTGTCCGTTACGATCCATCCAAGGGTCTTGATGGAGGGGGCAACAAACGCGGAACAGTTGACGTACGCAAATTGCGATCGCAGTATCATTTCTGAGGAGGACTTGGAGGACATAAGTTTAGAGAGCTACACAAACCTTCAGCCATGTGAAACGGGTTATGTAACCCTAGTATGAATGAATAAGGGCAAATCTTAACTAACTGAACGCTTCGCTGTCGTCTTTTATACACTTATATAAAGCTTACTAATCTAATTATAATAACTAACTAGTTAACTTACTTAAGATCATACTCTGTTCTACAGTACTCAGGGAGTAAAGGCAGCGACGAAGCGATCTAGATCGGCGCGATCTTATCTTATCGGCCGCAGCCTCTCCGGATTGTTTAATTAAGAGACGACACACCATTCATTCCTCATCCCTTCAACACCTCATCTGCCTCTATCGCAAAGAATTAGAGCTTCGGTGTATGCACCACACCGAGGTTCTGTGAACGAATCGATGCCCCCGTTCATACCGACGAAACGCTCACTATCTCCCCCAAACCAACCCTCGCCGCCACCCGCCAAACGGCCCGCAACCAAGAAGCAGATTGCCGAGCTTCTAGAGAGCTCTGAGTCATCGCTCAGCGATATATCGAGCGAGGAAGAATGGCAAGACGTGCAGAAGCCGATGAAATCAAAAGGGAAGGAGGATAATGCAGATCACGATGACCATGATGACGAGAGCGTGGACTGGGAGGATGCGATGGATACGACAACTACACCCAGCGGCTATGCCTCTTATGCCACGCCAGCACAGGGCGACGTAGTTCGGGATTTGGAGTTGACATTAGATCCCACGGCGAACGTGCCAGTTACCAGTCTGCTAGATACGAAGAAAGGGCCGTCACAAATTGAGCGAGCGATTCGATTGAGTACCCACAAGGCGCATGTACAGTGCTTGCTCTTCCACAATGCGATTCGGAATGCGTGGTTGAACGATAAGAAGGTCCATGATATACTGCGAGGGCAGTTACCCGAAGGTATTCAGAAAGAGATTAAAAGATGGCGAGTCGCGTCCGCGTTGGATCCTCCTCCTCCAGCCCCGACGCCAAAGAAGGTCGAGAAGGCCGGCAAGAAGAAAGGCTCAAAGAAGAAAGAAACCGCAAAGACCCGTAATTGGGGCGAAGAAGCGAAGCGGTTAGAGCCTGATCAGCCAGATATGAGTCATGGTGATCCTATCCTTCAGCTATTGCGGATTCTCGCAGCTTATTGGAAGAGGAATTTCAAAGTAACTGCACCTGGGCTTCGAAAACATGGATATCGTTCTGCTGTGAAGCTGGAAGCTATTGTGTCTTCCTTTAAGAAAGAAGAGCACAATCCACTTGTGCACGGCGAGCGCATAGCTGACCGACACGAATTCCGTACTTTGGCAGAAAAGCGACAAGGGTCGCGTGATGTCGGCGCTCAGCTGTTTACAGCCCTTCTTAGATCATTGGACATCGAGGCTCGCTTAGTCTCGAACCTACAGCCCCTTGGGTTTGGCTGGACCAAGGCCGAAGTCGAGACTTCTGAGGCCGCACAGGTAGATCCAAGCGCAAAGCAGACCGAGGCCGAGAGCAGCGATGCAGATTTTGGAACAGACGAAGAAGAAGAAGATACAAAAACGTTTTCTAAAACGAGTCAATTCGACCGCGACCTGCCATTCCCTGTTTACTGGACTGAAGTAGTGTCACCCATCACTCATGAAGTCATACCAGTCGATCCTCTGATATTAGCCAACCCCGTGGCAGCCAATCCCGAGATGGTGGCTGCCTTTGAACCTCGGGGTGGACGAGCCGACAAAGCGAAACAAGTGATTGCCTATGTGATTGCTCATTCCTCAGACGGTACGGCCAAGGATGTGACTACACGTTATCTACGACGCCAAACCTGGCCAGGAAAGACAAAAGGGTATCGGTTACCAATGGAAAAGCTAACCATCAGAATGTCTAGACGAGGTCCTACGTATACAATTGATTACCATTGGTTCCGAGAGACGATGAAAGGATATGTGCGCTCGGACAAACAACGGACGGCTGTAGACGATATTGAAGATGCAAAGGATCTCGTTTCCAATCAGCCCGAAAGGAAAATTGTCAAGAAGGAGACAGATACTTTACAGAGCTTGAAAGCGTCAACAGAGTTTGTTCTGGAGCGTTTTCTTCGTAGGGAAGAGGCGCTACGGCCGGGAGCCAAGGTTGTACGGAAATTTGTCACTGGAAAAGGTGACAAGGCCAAAGAAGAGAACGTTTATCGTCGTGCGGATGTATTGAGATGTCTTTCTGCCGAGAGCTGGCACAAGGAAGGTCGTCGACCCAAAATAGGAGAGGCACCATTGAAGCGCGTCCCCATACGAGCAGTAACTCTCGTCCGGAAACGAGAGGTTGAAGAACTTGCACGCCAAACCGGACAAAAACCTCTACAAGGTCTATACGCTAGTTATCAGACTGAATTCATCATCCCACCCCCCATTGAAAACGGCGTTATCCCCAAAAATGAATACGGAAATATCGACTGCTTCGTTCCCACCATGGTTCCCCGCGGAGCCATACACATCCCTTACAACGGCACAGTACGCATCTGCAAAAAGCTAGGAATCGACTACGCCGAAGCCGTGACGGGGTTCGAGTTTGGAAGTAAAATGGCCGTGCCCGTTATTGAGGGTGTGGTTGTCGCGGAGGAGAATGCGGAGGTGGTGCGGGATGCGTGGAGGGCGGATCAGGAGGTGCGCCGCGAAAAGGAGAGGCTTGCGCATGAGAAGAGGATCCTGCAGACGTGGAGGAAGTTTGTGATGGGGTTGAGGATTATGGAGCGTGTGAGGGCGGAGTATGGTGATGAGGGGGATGCGGAGTTGGATAATCCGTTTCAGAGGCGGCGGACTACTCAAGGCGCGGAAACGCCGAAAAGGACTGAACATGAGGCAAATAAGCATGACTATGAAGAAGAGGACCATCACAATGAAGATGTGGATGCTGACCTCGGTGGAGGGTTTCTCTTGCCAGGCCAAGACGATGCAGGCACTGATCTTGGTGGAGGCTTCCTTTTACCAAGTCACGACGATGTGGATGATTTCGTCGTTGAGCATGGCGAAGACGTTCATCGTCAAACTGTGAAGGAGTCAATGGACGTTGACGATGACGACGACGACGACGACGATGAGCCGGACCTTGACGAGCCTAATGAGCCTAATGAGCCTGAAGGTGACCTGGAAACGTCTCCTCCTAGTGAGGAGGAAGAATACAAACCGCCACCTCGAAGCTCAAATCGGCGACGGAGGCGAGGCGGTTGAACAATTCTATGAGATACTTCTTGTACAATTACAGCGTATGTAAGATATTGTACAATTTTCGGGCAGTCAGTATGAAATAATTACATATTAACAATACGATCAGTGACATATACATAATTCATAATTCATACATTATCTCCTTTTACTCACAAGCGGCGACCCAACAAGCGCCAGATCAAGCACGCTCTCATCATCCTCGACGTAATCTCCAGCATCATCAGCGTCGTCCTCAGCATCGTCAAATCCGACGTGAACGGCAGGCGACATCAAAGGACTATGCGCAACGCGCGGGCGACTCTTGAAAATACTGGCATACTCCGCTTCCTCTGTAAAGAGATCGTCTCGTGGTGTGGAGGCGCCCGAGCGTGAGGGCTCGGATTGTTCTTTGGGGGGAGTTGCAAATTGGTTGATGGGGAAACGCTGTGATTCGCGTCGTGCAGCGAGGGATTGGCGAGGAGGGCGTGAAGTTGGGGGTGGGGGGAGGAGGGACATTGACTGTCGCGTTCGTTCTAGTAGTGAGCGAGGCTCAAAGCGAGGCAGAGATGCAGGCTCTGGCTCCGGATCGGAGGGTCTTTCGGGCTGTGTACGATTGGGAGGATTGGCACCGTGCTCTTCTCTGATAAAAGAATCATATTCGCTGCCGTTGTGATACGACGGCTGTGACGCGGCATCTTCTATAGTCGAGTTGAAAGTCGGACGTTGCTCGTCTTCAAAGTCGGTTACTTGGACGCTGGGAGATGGAGATGGAGAGGGTGTATATCGTTCAGTATCCGGTATAGGTGATAATGTGAAGTTTTGTTTTGGATTCGGTCTTTGAGGTGATTCTACCATAGAAGGAGGAATACTTGGATAATATTTTTGCTGTTCTTGTACACCCTTGACCGCTGACAAAGCGTCCTTAAGGGAGGATATAATCGCTTGGTGTTCGCCAAACAAATCCCTGTGTTCCACTGCATCTCGTAATTTTGAAGTGCTCGCGACTGTTAATGTTTGGTGGTCTCTAAATGTGATGCTTTGGCTTTTGCCATGCGATTCTATCGGCGCAACTCCACTTGCTTGCTCCCGGTGCATAGATCTTCTAAACTCCTTCAATCGCTGCAAGCGGCGACGTTGGTTCGTAAGACAAGTGTCCAAATCCTGGAGCAAGTCCACGTTCGACGTATGGCTGATCTGATGGATGCTCCCTTTTCTTGCACGGGCCCATGCCTTTTCGAACGGCAACTCGAGAAAATCGTCCTTCTCAACAGCAGAGGCTCCCGTCAACAAAGAATCAGCAAGATTCCGACCCCCTAGCCAATTAGCCTTGACATCGTGGGCTAGTCTTTCGAAATGAGGCGAATGTTCGGATTGTCGAGATTTCTGTTTCGAGCGCACTGACAATGCCCTAGCCTTTTCGTCGAGCAACTTTGAGAATTGATCGTGAGTCTCTCGTATCCGGACTTGCTCTCGTCGCGTGCTGCTCAGAGAAGAGTGATGAGCTATTATCAAAGGGACCAATTGCTCCGCCAATTCCGTGTCAGTCAAGCTTTGCGTAAACGCTAGTCGTAGTCCAGGTTCTCGTTGGTTTTCACAAACGACCTTTCGTAGTACTGTAGTCGAAAACACGGCTAGGACTTCCTCGAATTTCGGCCCTTTGCAGTCATCCAGCATGGTCTTGCGCACAGTGGTCTCTCGTCCCAAATCGCCATTTTTCTTGAGATCGGACAATGCCCGAAACAAAGCCGCACGGAGGTTGACCGATTGTAGTGGTTCTAAAGGTGGGAAGAACGGACGAAGTTTCTAGTCGGTAGTAAGTATACCACACTTAGATAGAAGCCGAGCGGAGTGGGGGTTGACAAACATTCTTCGTCTCGGAGGGATCCCACAGTAGGAATAATTGATACAACACCCATTCCACACTCTTGACTCGCTGGGTCTGGGTCTTTTGGCCGCCTGAAAATAGCTTGCGAGAAAGGCCCGGCCAGTCTGGTTGTTGGTCAAGTTGGAGTAGGTGGATATTGCGGAGGAAGATGGTGACTGGAGATGGAGGGGGCCATGATGGGGTTGTTGGACGGAGTGTCTGCATAGATGGATAGTAGAATCAAAGAAATTAGGGATCTGACTGTAGTAGTTATCACAACATTGATCAAAGGGAACTCTCAAAGAAAAGAAAGAGATGAGGCGGTCAATTGGCGTGAAGATGTCAACAAAGCAGGAGCCACTCTGATTGGTTTTTTGCAGATCCACATCAAGAATGTCTGTATCTTGACTGCTCACATCAACCTATGAGTCTTTGGAGATTTATCCAATATTACCTGTTGGGTATTCTTTGAAGGATGCCACTGTAAAGCTTCCTTTTGTTTGTTCCACTTCCTAGTAGCAGAAGATGAGGATATTGAAAGATCGATTGGCTATCTGCATAGTGATGTCAACAAAGACGGCTGTTTGCAGCGTTTGCACCCGCTGCATATTTATCAGTCTGCCCCTCTGCTTCTGATTCCGTCCAGACTCTCCATCAATTCAATCCAATTTACTGTTTTACTCCGACCCTCACGATCTACATTCTCTTCGTTGCATATTCATAAGGCGCAACTAGAATTGGTTTGACTTTTCAATTGTCAGGATCGCAATGGGCTCTACAGAATCGCAGAAGGGAGACTGGACTCCCTGGACTGGTATGCTCCCAATTCACTTACGCTCTGAGGTTATGCTAACTGATTGCGCAATGGGCAGTTCTCTCCACAATCCCTCACCCCATAGAAGAAAACAGCACTTCACCGATACCCTTCTTCCACCTCCTCGAGCGCCTCAAGACCACCAAGCGCGAAGGATGGCGCCGCTTCGGCCTTGACCGCGCAGAATCTATCTCCGATCACATGTATCGCATGGCAATAATCACCATGCTCGCACCGCCCTCTCTTTCCTCCAAACTCAATATCCCGCACTGCACAAAAATGGCTCTTGTTCACGACATGGCCGAATCCCTCGTCGGCGACATCACCCCCGTCGACAAATCCGTCACAAAGGCCGAAAAGGCACGCCGCGAAGCCGCTACAATGGATTACATTGAACAGACTTTACTGCGCAACGTTCCCGGCGGCGCGATTTCTGGGCCCGAGATTCGTCGCATTTTCCAGGAATATGAGGATAGTGAGACGTTGGAATCAAAGTTTGTGCATGACGTGGATAAGATTGAGTTGTTGTTGCAGATGGTCGAGTATGAGCGGGAACATGGCAAGGATCTGTCGGAGTTTGCGCATGTTGCGAATCGGATTACGCTGCCAGAGGTGAAGGAGTGGGCTGATGCGATTATGAAGGAGCGCAAGCATGTGTGGCAGAACCAGTCTTAGTTACATTCGTTTGCGTTTGATATCTTTCGGGGTCCTCAGAAGTGTTTTGGTAAATGGTCAGGGAGTTGGTTTGGTGTAAATAGATTTGTTCATATTCTTATTGTGACACTCGAGGCACGGCGCTGGATGGCTTTGTCACCTGCACAGATGTTGCATTGGTCGGTCTAATACATAGATAGACATTGGGATGAATTTGCATTGATTTCATGAACGTTGTTGCTATATGTAATGTACTTGCATCTCCATGCGTCCTCCACACCATATGAATCATAGACGTACTCGATCATCCTCCTTCTCCATCTCAGCCGCCAACATAACCGCCTCCCTCTCCATATCCTCCCCACTCCTCGGCGTCCTACTCTCATTATCCACAGCCGGAAAATTCGACCTCCTCTTCCCTTCTGCTAGTATTGTCCCCGTCGAACTTTCTTGTAGAACATCGGTGTCCTTTTGTAGCTGCAACTCCCTCTGTATTCGTCCCAAATCACCCTCTTCTCCATCCAACATCCCATAAATCGCATCCGTGCCACCTTTATGATCCAAATCCGCCCTTTTGCGCGGGATAATGTGTGTATGAACATGCGGCACGCTCTGGCCCGCATCTACGCCATCTTGAATTGCGATGTTGAGACTCGTAGCGCCGTAGACGCGCTCAATCATGCGTCCTACTTTGCGGACTGTCAGGAATAGATCGGTGGTTTCGTCGGCTGTGAGGTCGGAGACGCGTGGGACGATGCGGCGCGGGGAGACGAGGACGTGGCCGGGGATTATGGGTTTGAGGTTGACGAGGGCGAAGGTTAGGGGGGTTTGGTAGAAGACCTATGCAATTGATATCCGTCGATGTGTAAGTGAAGGAATCGCGATTGGTAGGTACGTAGTTGGGTTGTTCACCTGTGAGGTTACTAGGAAGGGACCAAAGTAGATTGGTCCCTTGGCGAGGTTCGCCATTTTGTGGCTGCTCTGTTTGTTGTATCGAGCAAGATTTCACACGAGTATCTGTATTCGTAAACAAGAAGCTATTTGCAATTCGATTGTTTGGAAGGATGAGATGAGTTGGATGAATGAAGGTCCATGCTTCGGATGAAAGTCAAAAGTGGAGAACTGCCGACGATCTGATAAGATAAGATTCTCATCGATCTACAGAGGACGTACCTACGTACATAGTTCTAGACTTCTAGTCAAAGTTTTCTCATTATTGTACCAGGAAAAACTTCAAGTTTAGGCGTGAAAAGCTTTTTCATTCTCTGGCTCTGCTAAGCTCAATCCCGCAGTGCACGAGCGAAGCTCTCTTGCCAAGGGGTTGCCCCAAGATCACGCCCAATTATAACAATTTTGCAGTGATCAGGTACCTCCGTCTCATCGTCCTTGCTTTCTCGCTTCTCCGAATCTCTTATTTCATACATTTCCCTCACAGCTTGGATGATTTTGAATGTACCATCAGTCAGGGCTAAAATACCCTTGAGACGATGAATTTCAAATTCTGACTTTTGCGCGTTGTCATCTGCAACACCACCGCCAGAGTACTTGACAACGCTTTTCCATAAGATCGATCTCAGCCATTCATCCAAGCGCGGTAATTGGTTAGGCGAGATTCTCGGATGCGTCAATGCAACCGTAGAAATCCTAGGGTCAATATGCGCATGCCCCTTCTCCGAGAAATCCATCTTCGATAGTTGGTCGTAGGCATGTAGATCTAGCACAACACCCTCAATCTGAGGCGTACGACTGTGGTCCGTGACATGGATCTTCGCTGCGCCATTGATAGACGCAATCCGCTGTCGGGTAGCCTCCAACTCCGCCGGCGTTACCAAGTCAGCTTTGTTAAGCACAATAACATCTGCATGCGAAATCTGCAGATGAGCCATGGTCAACGCCGGTCCCGCGCCATGGTGCTCGTCATGTTCAGCACCGGCATGCGTTGCAGTCGTCTCGTTGGGAGCAGGCTCATCTAGTAATCGCAGGATGTTTTTTGCGTCTACAAGTGTGACGATGCCGTCGAGATAGATTGAGCTTCCGAGGCCGTCATCGACCCAGAATAAGGGCGCGATGTTGCCGGGGTCGGCGAGGCCGGTGGTTTCCAGGAGGATGTAGTCGAATGTGCCGCGGCGGTCCATGAGGGATTCTATTGCTTGGACGCCGGAGTCTCTGCGATCATATTAGTCTGTTGGACAGACAACGGTCGGATATGATTAGGAAAGGGGAGGTACTTGACGGAGCAGCAGATGCAGCCATTGCCGACGTCGAGCCATTCGGTGACCTCTTGCCCGTTTTGGTTTACGGTTAATGACTTTTCAATGTCGGTTGCTGGGCAGAATGAGCAGATGCTACATGATCCTGTAGAGCAATGACTTACAATCTCCGAATTCTGTATAGTAGTTAGACACATGATCAAGCATTGGAGGAATTGAACACACCATTCATAATAACAGCAATCTTCTTGCCATGTTTCTCGGTAAGGATGTAATTCAGTAGAGTTGTTTTGCCAGCTCCCAGATATCCTAAGGCAGGTGTCAGTCAGTGTCGAGGAAAGAGCTTGACATGGTCCTGCCTACCTGTAACCAGAGTTATAGGCACCCGGCTGATGAGCTCTCCTGTTTCTTTTTCTCTTTCTTCTACTTTTTCTTTGTTGTCCAGGTTCAGAGACTCTGGGAATGCCGTCACTTCTACCAGTTCTGGAGGGCCATCTTCGTCATCCATTTTGCCTATGAGCGATTAAGAAGACGAAAATTGCGAGCGATATTATCAGTTTCTGGATTCAACTCTGCTATCTCTCCATTCGTTTTCTCGAGAAGTCTTACTGAGGTTGCCTCTGGTGATTGTCTGACGTAAAGCGAATAGTTAACGGATGCCTTGTTCATAGGGCATCGATTAAGGCACCCAGGCGCCAAGGCACCAACCAGCATGGACTTTTATTTGTTCGACGAGCCGCCGCCCAAATACAAGAACGGGCTAGATGAGCTCGACGACTTTGACTTTGACTACAACCTCAGCAGTGACTCTCCAGACAGTCACTATCCGCTCTTTTACTCTACAGTCCCCCCGCTGTTCGCGCCTACCTCCCCTTCTCTGCGCAAAGCTCCCGCAACAACCTCCGTCTCCAGGAAAATGGCTGCGACTGCTGCAGCCGCCGTGTCTCCTTCGAGCTCTCCGCGTCTGCCCAGCCCTCCGCCGTTCACAGAAGTCCAGATCGGACCGCAGTCTCCCACGGTTGGAGACAAGGGCGGCGATGGCCAGCTCTTTGCGCCGTTGACAGAGACGGATGATGGGTCAACAAGGAGAATTAGACCTGGTACTAAAGCTGCCGATATGGCTTCAGGACCGCCGCTCGTTCCGTTGTCGCAGGTGAGTTGAGCTGCTTATGAATACGTATGTGGCCTGTAGCTAATTTCACGGGCTTGGGAATTAGCTCGACTCTCCCTTCCAGCTTCAGGAGCATCTCAAAGCTCTGTTCCACAACTACACCATGCCCAACGGGTCGTCTACAATTCACCCAATCACACACGAAGTCGCGGTCCAGCTCGCTCATGCTCCCGAAGGCGTCGAACGATCTTTATGGCTCTACGAGCTGTGTCGCTTCTTGACGATGAAAGTGAATAACCTTATCATCGCTTTCTTCGCCGAAGACCCTCCTTGTTCGCAACAATCATGCCCCGAAATGCGCGCGTCGGAATGGCAATACCTTTGTGCTGTGCACGACCCGCCAAAGTCATGCTGTGCGATCGACTACTGCTGCCATACCCTTGACTGGGCGACAAATATTTTGACATCGCCGAAATATTTCCCTAGCCGGCTCACGTTAGGTTCGGAGTCTGGCGGTGGTCCGCAAGCCAGCATGCGGCATTTGACAAACATATTCCGTCGACTATATCGTATATTTGCGCACGCCTGGTTCCAACATCGAGACGTCTTCCGTCAGGTAGAGAATACGGATGGTTTATATATCTTCTTCAAGACGGTGTGCGACGTTTACGAGTTGATCCCCCAGGACAACTATACCGTTCCGGAAGAAGCGGAGCGATTAGCTGCATCTGACGATACTCCTGAAGAGCCACAGGGCCATTCTATCACTGCAGCAGTCCTGCCACCTGAAAGCAACCGCCGAATCTCAGTGCTGCGAAACGATACAGCCATCGCGGCGCCGTCCCTGTCTTTGGATACCCCTGTTGATGCACAGGCTTCGTTGAATATAAGCACGGGTGCTACAACGAGACGACATAAACACAGTCCATCGACCGGTTCGAGTGTCTCGACTATAGCAGAAGTGACCGAGGATCACAGCCCAGCTGCCAAGCTGGAACAGTCTTTACCTAAGGTCGAGGAGAATGTGGAGGATACAAAGTCCACGCCAGCGGAAGAGTCAAAGAAAGAGGAAACCGAGGCCCCCGAGACTGAAAAAAGTCCCGAGGAAGAACAGAAGGAATCTGAAACTGAAGTCACGCCTGAAGAGGCCGGCAAAAGTCAAGAGGAAGCGCAACCAACAGAAACAGCAGAGACGGCAGAGGCAGAAAAGCGGGAGGAAGCAGAACCCACGGCCAGAGCAGCTACGGAATCTGCTTATGAAGAACAGCAGCCATCCGAAAGGCAGCCATCCAATGGAGAACTCGAGACCGACTTCAAGTTTCCAGCCTCTACAACCGAAAAAAACCCCCCTTCAACCGAGTCTTCTGAAATCCCAGCCTCCACCGAATCACCCACCACTGTCTCCGTGACAGAAACAACCGAGGAGAAAGACGACTAATTTCTCCAGTCTATGAACGACTTGACGACTATATTCGATATTACTAATTCTGCACATATGCCCCATGCCCCTTCGTATCCTAATGCCTGTACTGTAATACTAGCATATTTCTTTGCGTTTTGTTCTTCTACTTCGTTTCTGTCATTCTTTTTGGGCTTATCTTTCTATTTGTATACTTTTTTGTACGATATATGAGGTTTAATTATGGTGATGGTTTTTTGATACCGTCGTGGGAATTGGAATGGAAACAGACACCGTTGGTGTTCTTAATGATAGTTTTATCTGATATTTCTGCCCTTTTCAGGGATTCAACATCACCACTTGTAAAACTGGTGCCGTCGAGAACAACAATCCCTGAGGCTCGCTCCGTATACGAATCCACTTTTGGCTCTAAACCAGCCAGTTGACGAGCAAGAAGACAGACCTGCGTTCGCGCCTTAATACTAATAATGTGTCCCCGTACGAATCTGTGTCTCGTTGACGTACGTGCTTTCATACAATCACCGATACTCTTTGCCCTTCTCAGGCATCTCAACATGACCGCTTGTAAAACTACAATGTCCCAAGGGACCCTCAACAGGAACCGCCCCCCATTGAACTGGCAAAAGTCCCATATCTTCTTCTTCCTCTTCTTCATCCCTGTGGTCGTCCTCCATTTCCATATCTCTCGCCTGATTGGGATTAAACCTGGCATGACACGCCGCCGCAATCGCAAGACTACAACTCCCCACCACGGGCATAGTAAACTCAAGCCGCTCCTGGGACAGCGCCACGAGGCAAATGAACATGAACGCTCCGGCCAATATAGAGCTTAGGATAGC
Source organism: Talaromyces verruculosus (assembly GCA_001305275.1). Lineage (NCBI taxonomy): Eukaryota > Fungi > Ascomycota > Eurotiomycetes > Eurotiales > Trichocomaceae > Talaromyces > Talaromyces verruculosus. The sequence continues at coordinate 118,640 of LHCL01000040.1, read as the reverse complement.
AACAGGCTTGTATGCGCAGGTTATCAGGTCCGCGCTGGGATCTCGCTGCATATTACCTTCGTCAACTTCAGCTGAAATGACCTTCAGAAATAGCATGCTACAATTCCAACATCAGGACAACTTCTTATTCGCTATTGCGCCGCTTGAAGTGTTGGTTTCTGACCGTGCGCGTTAATCACGCCATGAAGGACAATCGGATAACTCATCATCACACAGAAGGGGTGACAACTAAGCGAACCCTCATTATTATTACTCGTGGTATGATGCTTAAATAAGTTTAGCTGCACATTGAGTTTGTACTTTCAGGCCCCAGATCTTACTTTGCGCGTGAACGGACTAACCCTAAGTATATCTACTTGTTCATGCAAAGTCAAAATCACCTGGACAAACGAACCTTGGAATGATATATGTGTCTAGGCAGGAGAAGCCTTCAGTATACTTTTATCCTCGGCTTAAACAGCTAGGAAACCGAGACTGTATCTGACACACACAGATCTACCAAGCAAAAACACCGTCCTTATGAGCTAGACACCCACCATCCTTATCCCTCTCCCTCATGATAATACTCAACAAAAGCTTCCCAGATTCCTCCGGAGTGTCTGCCTTGCCCCAACCAATCTTCGCCTCCTCGCTCTCTCCGCAGAAGTTGGATATAACAAATCCGGGACTCACAGCAAACACTTTCAAGCCTTGGTCCCCGAAGTCTCTCGCTTCGAGAACGGCCAGCATATTCAGCGCAGCTTTACTAACCTGGTATCCACCATGACTCCGATTTCCGACCTGGGCATGTTCGGCTGTTTTCTGCATTGCGTTCCGTGACAGTGTTCTAGCGCCGCTGCTGACGTACACTGAATACGGATTTGCGGATTTCAAAATCAGAGGTCGAAAAGCCGCTGCCACGACGGCGGGGCCGGTGACGTTCGTCTCTAGTACGAGACTATATTCAGTGCGAATGTCGGGAATGTTGAGTCCGCCGCTTCCAGCATTATTGACAAGGACGTCGAGGCGGCCGTATGTTTGGGCTATGTGTTCTACAGCCTTGGTGATGGAGGCGTCGTCTGTGACATCTAGCTGGATGGTCGATAGAGTGCCTTTGAGCTCTTCTGAGAAAGAGGATTTGAGGTCGTTGAGAGCGGCGTCTAGTTTGGGGAGCGAGCGACCTGCCATAACGGCATGGTAGGATGAAGATGCGCAGGCGAGCACTTTTGAGGAGGCGAGGCCAATGCCGGAGTTTGTTCCTGTGGTTCGTGGTTAGTAGGGAGGAGACTTGGAAGATGGTGTATGGGGTGCGAACCGGTGATTAGGATGATTGTTGAAGCCATGTTTTTCACTGCTGGGCTAATGCCTTGGCCCGGAGATGGATTATGAAGATATGAGAACTTTAGGTCCTCATTTGAGGCTGTTGCAACCTTTATATAGACATATCATGTCCAGCATCATGCCGACGGTATGGTGATTTAGGGCTCAAACATTAGTACGTATGATCATCAAGTGCAGGCATGTCCAAAACCCTATATCCATGAAACAACGCGGACTTAGAAATTCTCCTGACGCCGCAAAAGCCATTACAGTTTTTGAGATTGACCAAAAATCTTATAACAGACTTCATACTGTTCTTGCGCCGTTAACGCCTTCCTATAGCTTCAATATTGGCCCTAATCCCTGTCCAGGGCTGGTTCCGGCTGCGCTCGACGTGATATGAATCAGGTGTGATATTTCATCAATCATGGGGAAATAATTGGACATGTTCAGATTGCAGATTTGATCACTAACATCTGAAGGTGGACCGAGACCGAAAACATTATACACACACGCACGAAGACTCTCAAAGGCCCTAAAAAAACAAGCTATATGCTATGTAGACGAATACCCTGACAATCATGAACCTCAATACCATTCGTACAAACTCTGTCAATTGACCTAGCTTATTCTCCCTCCAGTACTGTCGGTACCGCGCTATACACTGGCTGCGTAGATATGGCTTTTTCGATCGATGAGGCAATAGTGCCCACCGTAGGTCTAGTAGTCGTTAGCTTGGTTCGCACAAGGCGGGCAGATCTAAAGGGACCCTCACTCTGCTAACAATACAGACATGGGAATATCAATCTTGGTTTTCAATGCCTCTTGAACCTTGGCCTTGAGTAGCATCAAATTGAATGAATTGACACCCAAGTCGAAAATAGACGACTCCAAACCGACATCCTGGGTTGGAATCCTGAGAATCTCGGCCAATATACTTTCAATCAACTTCGCAGTCTTGCTTTCCAGACTTTGCCGCTGGCACTCCTCGTAGCGATTGCGAGCTTCCATATCTTCTTTCTCAAAGATGGCGTATTCGCCCTTCTCCAGCGCCGCACGGACTTTGCTACGCGAGATCTTGCCCAAAGAAGATTTTTCGAGCATCTGCTGAGGAAGCGGTATTATGCAAGCTGGTTGCCAATTTGTATTTAGGGCTACTATCTTCGCAATGGCTGCGGCTGTTTCAAATCGAGCCTGGTCATCCCCCGAGGCATACGCGGGAGAGTATACAATGGCAAGCTCTTCGGTTGGTGAATCAGCTGCTCGGTGCGCAAAGGCGACGGTGAACGTTGGCACAAGACCGGGAATTCCTCCCTCTTCAATGGCTGTCTCGATATCTGTTGAGCTCCACTTGATACCATTGATGACGATAAGGTCTTTCGTGCGTCCAACAAGGATCAAGTTTCCTGCTTTATCGATCCTGGCAAGGTCTCCAGTAATAAACCATCCATCCGCCGAGAAAGCATTCGCAGTTGCTTCTGCGTTGTTGAAGTAATGATCAAAGACAACCGGACCAGAGACTTGCAACTCTCCCACTTCTCCATCAGGGGCCCTCTCGGCTTTGTTATTCAGATCCATGACTCTCATTTCACAACCTGGAATGCAAGTCCCCAGATTGGCAAACTCGAGTCCAGCCGTGAGGTCGTATGATGGACATGCTAACGAGTAGATGCATCCTCCACATATCTCCGTTATGCCGAATCCAGGTCGAATAACTTCTGTCTGAACACCAAGGCGACGAAACTCGAGAGTCAGTGCATCACAAGTCGATACTATGCTCGCCTCGGCTCCCGCAATGAAAGCTCTGAGTCGAGACAGGTCCGCCGTCATAGTCGGGTTTGCTTTCAAACTTTTTATAATTTGTGCAAGAAAGAAGTTGGGGGCAAATGTATAGACAATTTTGTGTATATCAAGGAGCTCTACAAAGCGTAACGGATCTTTTAGGAGCTCCGTCGCCGGCACATGGACCTGATCACTTCCCAGGCTCATGGCATGTAGATGTATTTCCGTCAGGCTCGCGACGTGGTCCATGCCTACCCAGTTGAGGAATGGATCACCAGGGGCAATATCATGGAAAACGCTCTTTCCTTGTACCGCCGTTATGATCTGACCATGTCGGAGTGCCACTGCTTTCGCATTGCCAGTGCTTCCCGAAGTTAACATAAGCACAGCTATATCCTCCTTTTGCTTTTCGACTCCAGCTATGGGTACTGACGGGGTGGAGTTGTCACTCTGTAATGACTCAATCGCGTACAGACGTAGACCTTCGATACCGTCAAACTCCTGAATCAAATGCTTTGCAGTCAAAACGATCGGTCGGTCGAGAAGCGTGTTGAGGTGTTCGATATGTTTCTTTCTCTGCGTAAGATTATTGACCAACGGCGTGGAAATTGCTGGCAGGATACCTGCGAGTGTCGCCGCCCAGAACCATTGGACTGTATCATGCTGGTTGTCGAAGTGAAGAAGGAGTATGGTAGACGGTGTGAGGCCCTCAATAGTACTTAACGAGCGAGCCTTTTGCGTTGCATCGTCTAGAAGGTCAAAATATGAGACGTAGGTAGCTTCCAGTCCCACTTGACCAGGTTTGTAAAATGTCAGACCACTTGTTGTCGTGGTTGCTCTCTGCAGGAGCTGGGAGAGGTTGTCAATTGTCTCTAACGGTGTGTTCAGCAATGTCGATTGCTCGATGGGTGTGGACTTTGCTATAGGAACAAGAGCGGGCGAGTTCTCTACAGCAGAGGCTTCGCTTTCTTCGCTGAAGTGTGGTGCCATCTTGATTGATGATCTTTGTATGCATGTTATGAAATAAGATAAGGATGGAAATAATCGGGCTTTAAGGACGGGATATAGGAGCTTTCGAAAAAATCAAATACAGGCGTATGCGAACTCACCTGCCTAATATGGCATCTCGTGATTTCCTACGTAGTCTTTATTTGTTCATAGAATTTGCTCGCTTGCATGACCCTGTCAAACATTCAGCTTGAACAGGTTTTACAGAGGCTACTGCTGTGCCATATTTACAAGGACTCTAGAAGGATACGAGTTCGCCGGGCTCTTGAGATAGCATGCAGCTCTTCCTTTCATGGAATCATCTCACATTTTCGCTTCCAAAGCTGCACTAATTTTGGGCTAGAATCCCAAAAAAGGCCATCACACTTAGATTTAGTCCTACCTATTGCGGGTCTTCCAGGTTTGTGGTCGATACTGAGGCTGTGAAGGCACAAACTCAACCAGCTTGGATGATTTTCTAGATTATCCCTTTCTAGAGAGATATTCAAATACAGAGTACAGATCGTATATCAAAACCTCATACATGGCTAGCTTCTTAATTCCAGCCTATTGATAACTACACTGCCAAAGGCGGGGCTTGGCTTCAAGTGTCAACTGGTGCTAAGATCACCTACCTAGCTAGGCAGGCAGATCGCGATATGGGGGCTATCGCCTAGGTGGGCTGCATCATTATTTGACTTCACTGTAGACTATTCTAGACGTGGATGCGGGTGACCACCAAGACTAATGCGGGTGTCAACACAGCCTATCCTAACCGATGTCTGGGATTGGTATATGCCGCCGGGTCGCTGGAATCAACAGTTCTGAAAGTCCAATTTCCTATCGCCGAGTCAAGGAGGTCAGCTGGACAGTTAACCTTCCTATCTCAAATTCAATGGAGGTTAAACAATGCCTGCGATTGGCTTTTCTGTGTGATAATTTGTATCTGAACCATCGATCTCGTATCTATACGAATTGCGCCATTCAGGTCTCATGCTTTGTTCACGGCCTCTTATGTCGTTGCGCCTCCTCAGATATCCTTGTTGGATGATGTAGAGATAACTCCAACCGATTTAAAATCTGGCTTTCTGCCTTGATTGATCAAACTCGAGGCTCTTCTATGTCTATTACCCGTCAGGGAAGTGGAGGCGCATGACCGGCGAAGCCCTAATGCCGTTACAGGGTCTAGCCATTTACGGCAATATCACCCGAATCGCGGTTCTACCTAGGTAACATTTGAAGCTATGTCACTTTTAGTTTACATCTGCTGATATCGGCAAGCACTCATCAATAAATTTCGGGATAGCATTGATAGATATATCAGTGCTACTACTATGTTCAAGTATCACATTCCTATCACTGCCTGAACCGGTTTTCAAGGGACATGTATCATCTGACTATAAGCTCAAGGTGAGGGCTAAAGGAAGCGAATGAAGAAGCTTCCTCATCAAAGGTCCATGATCGCCTGGGTATCAGAAAAAGGGAACGAGCAATGCCTTTTGCAGCTGAATGATACAAATGTGCTACACGTCAGATGCCCTTGGGATAGGGGTGATTACTCTTCTACGGCCGGTTTTCGTTGATATGATCTACCATGATTGACTTGCTGTAATTGTATCTACAGAGCTTTAGGGGTGAGCAAGAGCGTTCTCCCTTGAATTCTAAAGTTTAGTTGTTTCGAGCTTCATGCTTTAGATCAAACTGGTAAGTACTGATTCAGATATCGAAGACATGTGACGGCTTTCATCAGCATGGTTCATGAGAACGGCAGTCCTCTTATGGCAGTGATAATCTGCATCACGGCATCCCATATTCTAGCACGGTTCCGTAACCCTTTCAGTTTCATCTGATTAGCAGTAATATCACAGTAAAGCTGATACCAGTTTGTCTTTTCATATGGCAACTTCATAGGGCTGGAATCCAAAAGCTCTTGCATTTCAGGATGCTCTGGCCATTCCCATTTGGATTTGTCCTTCAACCAGAGGTCATGAATCTCTGGCATTTCTTGTTTGATTATGAGACTCTGTTCCTGAAGCCGGTTGTTAAATTTTTCCAGCTCATGTTTCTCCTTGATCAAATCATGAGCTATCACTGTCGCCCAGTAATAGGGCGATGGGTCAGACGTCCATGCTTCGTACAGCCAAGGAACTTCCTCCACAATAAGGCGATGCCAGACAGAGATAGGTAGGTGCGTGAACGCACGGGACGAGAGACGGAGCCCCGCAATATCTGAGGAGCTGAGGTGGCTAACAATAGTAAGAATTATTTCAGCAGGAAAGGCTTCGAAAGGGTCCTGTATGGACGCTGACACCTTTCTTTGACGCCTCACATCAAAAGGACTCTTCTGCACGCTAAACATTCTGTCTTTGGAAACAGACGCTTCTAGAATGGACCGGAGGCCAGGAACAAAAATTGGATTGGCAGCGAGATATTCATGACCAATATTATGTGCCCAAACTTGATCCAGTCCGTCGATAACGTGTTGGTGATGGTCCACAGGAAACTCTTCTCGTTCAAGACAGGCTTTGTCTCGTATCTTGACCAAGGCGTCAATATCCACGCGGCCAAGAAACCGTCTGCTCGCCTGGATGAAAATCTCAAAGCAGGTTGGATGGAATGGTAATCCGATATTTTTCAATTCCTCTTGAGACTATTGGCCAAGAATGTCAATTAGATCTTACAAGTGGGTGGAGAGCAAGAGATTGGGGAAGGAAAAAAACAGTACATACTTCGTCAAGGAGAAAATTGGTTTCGGCCTGTATATAATCAGCACCGTGACGAACAGGGGCACATTCCAGTCCAAATCCGCCCGACGGCATATGGTCAGCGACACCTGTAAGATAATGCCCGCTTTCGCCCTCAATGTCAAGATCATCAGGGCCAGGTTTCCACCCAGCTGCCTTGGGAAGAATACATTGAACGGTATGACAGTTTCTGGTTTCCTCAACCGATATACGCATTCCAAGATAACCTTCTGTACTACGGCAATTGGGACCGGCAATGTGCTCGAAGTGCTGGGCTTTAATGGCAGCATCTGTATTCCGGGTAAACATGTTCCCACTTCGGGTCATGAGGCGAGCGCCCAATGGGGTTGACAGCGGCAGGAATTCGGTGTCATGTTCTTGATGAGATACACCAGACACCGAAAAGGACCATTCAGATTCATTCAAGGAATCTTGCGGAATTGTGCCCTCCACCCGATCAACCGCTTCAAAGTGATCCTCACCGACATCAGAACTATATTCCAGGGGTTCATAGTCGGAAGTACTCTGATATTCATAGTTGGGGTCTGCCTCTGAGATCCCGTTATCAGGATCATCTTCGCAAAGAACATCAGCGAGAAGCGATTCTGGAACCCGTTCTAGTCGCGAGATGTCTGCTTTCCTGTAAACCATGCAACAGCCCGTTTCTTCTGAGCAATCTCCTAGTCCGACCTCGTTGTCAACATCTTCATCCTGTTCATTGTCGGATGGCTTATCGCAATCATCCGACTGGTCTTTATCTCGAGAAAAGTCTCGTCCCTGAACCCAGGACCCCGGTTGACCATAAAATGCTGCGGATCTTGGTTCTTCTTTTGTCCTGATACGACTAATGTTGAAACTAACCCCACAGATCTGACAGGGTACCTACACTTTGTGATGACCCGGTTAGAGTAATGAAACACATCCACGGAAAAATAATAAGCCCTAAAGCCAATAGGATATACAGACCTCAGAGTAACCTAAATGGTAATCAAAACAGGTCAGCCTTGAATGTCTCATCACCAAATCTAGAAGGAACGAACCCATTTCAGCAACTCCCCTCAGTTAATGAGTTATGAAACTACCCCAAAAATATTCTGCTTTGCAGTTGGAGGTGGATTAATAAAAAGATTTGGTCTTATCGGAGTACTTTAGGAACAGTACGTGAGTACATTCATTTGGGAACCTCATGAGCTGGGTTGAATGTTATAGCTGTCGCACCGAGCAGGAGCAGCTGATGAATTTCTTTGCTTCTTTTATGAAAAAAAAGAAAAAGAAAACGGACCAGCTATCCCATTTTCGATTATTGAAGAATGGTATTCTATTTAAGAAAAGCTCGTATATAAAGTTTCCTAGTCTGTTTTTGATTATCTGGCTGCTGAGTCCTGACGGTATCATCAGGTTAACAAAGTGTGTTGCATCCTGGCCGTGGGCCCATCTTTTCTACTCTACGGTAGTACATTGGGTCAAGGCTCCCGATGAACCAGCGCAATGTGTGTTTAGCCAGGTTTGAGAAGGGGCAAACGGGACAAAAGCCCGGAGCCCCAGAGCTCACGCCAAACAACAGCTCCCGGAAAGGCATAACTGGACCGTTACCAAACAATGCAGCACGTGAAACTTGACTAAACCCCAAGAAAGATTTCATCAACGGAATATTGTTCATAGAATTCCTTGTGTTGAAATGTCTTGATCCTTGGGATGACTGATGCCAAGTCCAAGAATACGAGGGACGAGGCTTTAAAATGCGGGTCTTCCCCTCCATCAGCGATAAAACCCTCACAACGTCAATCCTAAAGAAGCGCCTCTAACATGTTTGCTGCAGCCAACCAAGAAGACAGTTTGAAAGATCTCAGCCGCGCCGCGGAGGCATTCTTGGAGAGGGGACAATTGATGCAAGCCGAGGAAACGGCGCGGCGTGCGTTGGACGGGCAGAAACAGCTTCTCGGGGACGGCCATCGCGAAACATTGACAACAGCTACTACACTAGCAGGGGTTCTGAGGCAGCAGAACCGCGACGGTGAAGCTACCACAATGTATGAAAACCTCCTGCAAACTGCTGATGAAGTCCTCGGGGGTGATGATCTTGTTACCTTGCGGATTCTTAGTAATTTTGGATTACTTCTACAAAAACAAAGGAAATTTGACGCCGCGCGTCGGATGCAGGAACGGGCCGTGAGGGCGTATATTGCGCACTATGGCGAAGAACACAGTTCCAGCATTATCAGCATGACGAATCTGGCGCGAGTGATGAAGGATCAATGTGACTACGAGGATGCAGAACGCTTACTTCGACAGGGACTGGCACTTCGCGAGGGGCTGCTGGGCGTCACACATGCTGAAACCATGGATAGTGTAAGGTTCTTGGGCGAACTCCTCTTGGAGACAGACCGAGGAGAGGAGGCGGAATCGCTGCTCAGAGAGACCATTGATCGACAGGTGGCACTGATCGGGGGAAACAGCACGGACTTGCTACAGTGTATGAGCAGCTTCGCGATACTGATGCATGAGCATGGTCGCACTGACGCTGCGGCTGACATTGCCAAACGCGCAGCCGAAATTAGAAGACACTGGAAAGACAAACACGCCCTAGATACTGTAGATCCCCACACACTCACATCACTGAACAACCTGGCAGGCGTGCTACAGAGCAGCGGTCACAATTTCTCCGCCGAAGAAATCCACCGAGAGGTCCTCGAGGGATCACTTTTGGTCCTGGGACCCGACCATCCGAATACACTGTCAACGTGCAGTAATTTGGCCCAGGTACTAGAGCAACGCGGTGGATTCGCCGAGGCAGAAGACCTAAACCGACAGGCATATCAGGGACGAGTCAGGGTACTAGGTCATGAACATCCCAGAACGATAGCTAGCATGGAGGACCTGGTCAATGTACTGGCATGGCAGGAAAAGTGCGCCGAGGCGACTGAACTGAATATTTCTCTGGTCAATGTGAAGCGGAAGGTGTTGGGTCCCGATGACCCCTCAACGCTGTGGAGTATGTTCACGCTTGGTATGCTCTATGAGCGCCAGGGACAGTTGCGTACCGCGCGGGACACATTCGACACTGCATTTGCGGCAGCGAAAACCGCATGTCCATCAGATCACCCAGTCCGTAGGTCTTGCGAAGCCGCTTGTCACAGACTAAAACACGTTCGAGACACTCATGATTAGGTTACCGGGGGAAACTGCATACGGCTCTTCTCTTAATCTGCTTGTTAACATTCCCTACCCATGAAACCAGTTCTTATACACAAAGCACAATCCCAGCGACCTCGTCCTAACGCTCCCTTCACCGACGCCACACTATGACTCACCCCGTGCATCTTGCACTAGTAATGCCAGTCATCTCCCTCATAAGATTCTATTAAGGAAGCTGAATAACATTACTCTGTGAAACCGATGTATATCTGAGGTCCAATGACCAGAGATGGTCATAGTCCGGTGGCAAGCCATCTGGGGTTAGTGTAGATAGACTTAGAGCGATCCCACAAGCTCCTTAATTCATTTAATTTGATAAGGCCACTAATTGGTAACAAGCTTCAATCCAAAGCGCCATCGCCAGCCAAGCACAGCTATAAGTAACCGTGCAGGGCGTCAAGAGGCGTTGGTCTGGTAAATTAAGCAGTCCTATCTCACGAGCGATTCGGTTACTGACATCCAATAGTGACCTCTCTTGCTGAAAACATTGCCTCATGTTTTAATACTGGTAGCCCTAGTCTGAAGTTTAGTAGATGTGCCTGTCACTGGAGGATTCTCTTGGTTGAAATCGGCCCTTCCACATGAAAGACGTCTCAGCTACTGTACTTATTTTTCCTTTAATAGACTGCTTCTCATCAATAAATTGTCTAGATCAGATTGTCAACTTTTTATACTACTGTCTTACATAGCTAGAATGAAATCACAAGGCATCAATCATTGGATCATCAGCGGCTGTCATTGCAATCAGGCAAATATCATACATACAAGTAAACTTTTCTCCACTCTTCCTGAAACACGAATATGAATATGATTAGTCTCTGCCTCGTCTCAACCACCTAGTAATAGCCCACCAACGCGTCACCGAAAGCGAGAGTAAGGTAAGAGGCACCGCCACCGCAAAGAAAACCCAAAACGTAGTGCGCAGACTCGCAATATCCGAAGTCATACTAAAGAAGCTTGAGACAAAAGAAAGTGGCACAAACACAACAGCCAAATAAGTCAAACGGGCAAGACTTTTGTTCTGTTCTGCGGACCGTTTGGCTTCTTCGATGGATATAATTGCGGTGACGACGCGGACGAGATCTTGGACTTGTGCTTGGAGGGTATCCAGGTCCCTCAATATTATGAGGAAGTCCTCTCGTAGATCTCTCAGAGCTTGATCCTTGGGGTCTGTGGGTGAGAGGTTTTTGTCGCTGAGGATACCGTTGAGGATATTGGTCACCCATTTTCGATATCTGGGCACATTACGACGGAATGGATGTAGCCATTTGAGGGAGGCATCCAATCCATATTTTTCGCCATGTCCGCGGAAGTCCGGCACCTCAAGCTCCCACTCGATCTGAGTCAACCTTGTTGTTACATATTCTTTGACAGTTAGCCATTCGACCGCTATGATGCTGAGAATGGCGATGGAGAAGTTGTTCGGTTGCTCTTCCAACTCTTTCAGTTGCTGCATGGACATTTTCATGGTCCAGTATATTGCAGCTTCAAACAATGAGTCCTTTGGGACCGGTGTAGCTGGAATGGTTTTTGATGACAGACTCGGGGGTGATTCGAGGTTGAATCCTTTTCCCCAGAGAGGATGACCTTCTTTGATTGAAGGGTCTACAATCAATATTCCTGCACACATGGATTAGAATGCAATGCAGAGTTAAAGGGCAGGTTCATCTCTTACCCAATGTATGTTTTTGATGTTTTTCGTTGTGTCTAAGCCATAACGATGCTTTACTGCGCCACATGTTCACCGATGCCTGCTCATCGTCCAGTAAACTGGCACTTATACGATCATCATCCAAACGCCTAAGCACATTCATTCTACGTGCTTCTTCCGTAGCTCGTCTTTGCGAGTCCTTGCTTCTAAAGTATCGTGGATGGACATAGCGAAAATGATAAAAGTTCCGGCTTCGAATGATATGAGGAAGTTCTTCAAGCTCAACCCAGGGGTCCCTCGTGTTGTACCATAAATAATCACTAATATGGCCTCTCCAGAAATGAGGGTCGACGTCGTATGCAGATCCGAAAGTTTCGATGACATCTCTAGACAGATCCTCAATCACAAATAATCTGGAATGTTCTGGGCTGTGGTTGAAGTTATATTCTTGGAAGAGTCTGCGAAGCTCTTGGATGCTGTTTATTGATGTTCGTGTAGGTTCGCCGTCTATGTCTCTGGGGAAATCTATCATCACCACTCGTGTATGCTTTGCACGTGTTTCTCGATCTTCTTCTGTGAGATATTTCCATTTGACTGGTGAGGTCGTCACCTCCATCCAGCTTGCCAAGTACGACAAAGAAGGCCATCCGCGCGATATATTCTTGATATGCTTGAGATACGGCATAAAGTCACTTGATGAAGTAAGCAATCTCGAAGCATAGGGAAACGTGCTGTAGTAGAATTGTGGACAAGTACCTACGTGTTTATCTCCCAGGGCCGCTTCTGCTCCAGAGGCGCGTATACATCTCCAATATGGTACGTTCCAGCTTCATTAGAATGAGGCAACACATTGTTCGAGTTGTGTCCATGGAAGCGGTTTCGGATTCTATTCTGCTGGGAAACTGGGAGGAGATGCCCTGCATGACTGGCCCATGAAGGGGACGGTCCCACTTCTTTGTGAGGCTTTTCGCCCAAGACCATTATGTAAATTCAGACATCGAATATATAGGACGAATTGACAAGAACAAGATGAGAACTAAATTCTCGGTATGGCAAAGAAAAACAAAGAAAAAAGAGGGATAGATTTAAGCTTATTTCAGGGGGCCAAAAGTTAAAACAATCTAGATTTAGCCCCACAATGAGCCAATAAAGGATTCTGATTGGCTCAGGTGATTGGTCGGTTCTGTGCAGCTATATCCGATCGCTGCCTTGTTGCCTTAGGGTTAATTAGGGCTACTTTGAGAGATTGGACAACTGCTTCAAGCCTCAAATCTCAGCTTCCAACTCGTAAGCCATAGAAAAATAAAGCTATTATTAGAGCCATCCACAGTGTTACCCCAGCCCTGCGCCAAAATATAGCACATTAAACTATCACAGCTTGCTATCATAACAAACTATATATCTATACCTCTATAGTCTTCTCAACAATCCCTCCACCCTTAGTATCTCTCCCATCAATGCCCGAAGACGATTCGCCAACGACCCCGACAACAACTGGTGTACCTCCAAACTTAGCATTGATCTCCTCCAGCTTAAGTTTGCTCGTCTCGACAAAAGTAAAGTATGCGATGATGAGGAAGACAAAGTCCCAGGCGGCGTTGATAAAGTAGAATTTCCATCCCAGATCTGCCATTGCGTAAGACATGGCAAAGGACGCGAGGAGTCTGCTCAGAAATAAACAAAAATAAATTACAGCTCTATCGCAGGGGTGACGATAAGAAGAGGGACATACCCAAAGGAAGAATCTAGCATCCGAAAGATAGCAATACCAGTTGTACGTAGCTTAAATGGAGATATCTCCGTCGGGTATAGACTTGTCATTGGGGTAATGGAGAAAGCGTAAAAGCCTTGGAACAAGAATATGACGGCGATAGTTCCGTAGATGCCGGATGTGTCGCTGCTTCCGCCGTAGCCTTGAAAATTAAAAATTAATACTTCCTCATATTGACATATAATAAATCGAGTGGTACACTCACGTTTAATCAATCCGCCGATTAACAGCAGCGTACTCACCATCCCGCTTATACCGATCAACACCTGCACTCTTCGCCCAAGGATGTCAAGCATGAAACTCCCGACAATGGCAACCGCAAAGGACCAGCAATTGATAATGACTTGGACTTGAGTCTGAGTGACCGTTTCCGTAATGCCAGCCTGACTAAGGATCTTCGTCAAGTAGTACCTATTGGACAGTGAGTAATGACAAATATGACCTGTTCGGATCAAGGCACCCACGATATGATAAAATTACCAAACATGTTGATCATTGGACCAAAAGTACACAGGATAAATAGTCTCTGCCGATTGCCCTTGGTGGAGATAATCTCCCTCCATGGGTTGCGCGGGTACTCTTCCGCCTCACGAATGAGGGTATCCCTAATCTCACGAAGCTGTTCGCTGCCGGCTTGTGCGTCAGTCTTGTTTTTGCCCTGCATGATAATCAGAACTTCCAGTGCCTCGTCATGCCGCTTGTGCGCGATCAACCAGCGGGGGGATTCGGGAACGAAAGGCACGATGACAATAGCTAGAAGACTGGGAATAAGCTGGAGGAGCGATGGCAGCCGCCATTCCCAGGTGCCTTGAATGTTCTGACTGCCGTAGTTGACAATGGACGATGCCAAGCTTCCGACGTAGAAGCATGAGAAAAAGAGGCCCAGGACCCGAGCCCGTTGGCGAGGAGGTAGAAGTTCGCCTAGCAAAGTTGGCGCCGCTCCGTTGCTTATGGCAGATCCGATTCCCACAACGATCCGGGCGACAACGAACATGCCGATATTCTGAGAGGCGGCCTGTAGGATTATGCCAATAATGGTGACGATTGAGGCTATAAGGATTGCACGGCGGCGGCCAAAGTAATCCGGAATGGGTTGCATGAGGAAAGCTCCAAGAATTCCTCCCATCCACATTGCGGCGTTGTTGAGACCCTCAGTGGCAGTGTTGAGGTGGAAGTAGTCCGAGTACGCCGGTAAGATGAGAAGGCCGTTCATGACGGATGAGTCATATCCGAGAGTCTGCAATAGATTAGTATAGTCAAAAACAACTAAAACGGATGCAGAAAAGAGGAGCTCACTGCCGAGTTGACAATGGTCACAGCAAGAAGCAGAGGCATGAGCACCCTGTGGTCCGCAGGGACCAACCGCGAGACGTGTTTACGCTGAAGCTGCTCCATCACGGTGTTGTTTTAAAATTGCAGTGGTGATTGTGATGCGACGGTTTGAGTCGCTGCCGCAGTCTGTCTTATATTCGCGAGTTTGTTCGTGGTGATTTGTCTTATCACAAGCCTCCATGATTACTTTGTAGTTTTAGCGGACTTATCATTGGTTCCCACTGTTTTGGGAACTCTTATCGTCCTACTCGGCCCAGTTCGGGTGAGTCCACCAGTGAAGAAACGGCATTGCGATAGAGTTACGATGAGCTATTTTGTGCTCTTAGCTGTTCCAAACGGGTGAGCTCGGGTGAGATGAAGCAGATATGAACTTTCGTAATCCGTGAGGCCGGCGTGTGCCGATGATAAGTCATTTAACATCCGTACCCAGAGAGGTCTATCCAGGACATGCGCATTGATGGTAAACATATTTGCATCCGACACAACAAGACACACCATCGTTCCAACGAGCGTTGAGACAATCTGCTACAGTTTCGACATGCCAGCTCCAATTAAACAGTGGCCTGCCTGGACCGAATACACCCATGGAGGTGCGAAAGAAACCGGCGACCCTGACTTCCTAGCTGTCAAAAAAGCTATCATCGCAGAATACGGCACTGAGGCTCTCCGTAGGAGTTGGATTAAAGTATGCAATGAGCTGCAGAAAATCACCGACGACATAGAAGAAAAGGGGAATAAGATGATACCAGTGTTTGAAACGGCAGACATCATTACGAAAGGCTTCACTGACGCCCAACGCGAAGAGATAAGGAGTATCGGCGCTTGCGTCTGTCGGGGGACTGTACCGGAAGAGGATACAAACAAGCTTTATCACGATCTCAAGCAGTTTGTCAGCGACAACGAAGGGTACATCAAAGGCTGGCCGAAGGAGAGTCCGTCCATGCTCATCCTATACAACTCCCCCACACAAAACACTCTCCGTTCACATCCCCATCACCTCAAGCTGCAGCGACGTCTTAATGAGCTGTGGCATGACTCGACCGGCGAGACCACCTCGGATCCTCTCGTCTACCTGGATGGAGTTCGCGACCGCGCTCCAGGACAACCATTTCTTGGTTTGGGTCCTCACATTGACGCTGGCAGCCTCTGTCGCTGGGCCGACCCGACATATCGAAAAGTGTATGACAGCATTTTTTCTGGAGAACCAGAAAAGTTTGACCCATACGACCTAAGCGTGCGCAAAGATGCCAACCAGACGTTATACGCAGGTCCGGCGCACTCGAAGGTGCTGCGTACTTTTCAGGGTTGGACTGCCCTAACGCCTACGGCTCCGCGCGAAGGCACCATCATGTTTTATCCGAACGTCAAGACCGCCATTGCTTACGTACTCTTACGACCTTTCTTTCGACCGCCGATGGGGCCCGGGGTAGACATTATGGATGCTGAGAAGTGGACGATTGATGACTCGTCAGGCTGGTTTCCGGGAACTTTCAAACCAGACAGCCAGCGCCTCAGTCGATCTTCGCATCCTCATCTGAAGTTGGAAGAGTGTCTGGTGTACGCTCCACCAGTGAAGGCAGGAGACACTGTCTGGTGGCACTGTGATGTAGGTTAAATATTCTACTTCCTGATTGCACTTATGTCTTGATTTACTAATTCAAGCTCATCGGCTCTGCACCAGCTCTGTCATGCTGTCGACACGGAACACCTAGGATCGAACAGCGCGTCAGTGGCCTTTATAGCTTCTTGCCCGACGACCAGGGTTAACAAAGACTACGTCAAAACGCAGCTGATCTGCACACTTGAGGGTCGCCCAGCTCCAGACTACTCAGAAGGTAATGAGCTCGATGAAACCAAGTTGAAAGGCTATGTCGGGCTGGACGAGCTTGATACAGATGCCCGCCGAGCATTCGGCTTTCAGTTATTGGAAACTTCATGAGCTGCCAAACGCACTAGATAGATTAAATAGATCAGGTCCCGAAAAATCATACGGTTATTAAAGCAGACGCACTACCATTCATTTGAGTTCGGAGTATCGTAGCTGCGTGGTTTGCAACGGCGTTCCAATCCTGCACCTCCTCGAGCAGGCTGAGGGCGGTACAGACCGCCTCATAATACTCCTCCGCATTGGTCGATTCATTTTGGCATTCGCGCAGAAGCAAAATGGCCGAGACAAAAATATGGTAGGATAAGGCCCTAAAGCGGTCAGTAACCACTGAAAGGAAAACATGTAACAGGCGTAGGTACCACTGTTTTCGCATGGAGGCTGGTTGATCCCAGTTGCTGTTGATCCAGATAACGCTCATCGCCGAGCTTAGACTGACAGATCTCGCCCAGTTATACTGATCAGGATCTGACAGCCAATGTGATTGCAGAGTACGATGGATGCGAAGGCGGAGGTGGAGGAGGACTAAGGTGACATCGTAGCGCTGCCACTTGATCCAAGGATTCGCGAGCTCGAGCTGGTGCAACTCTTCGTCCTCAAGATTAGTTTCCGGCTGAAGAAGGCGAGGGAGGCTGTCGATGACTTCCGCCAATTCCTCGTCGACAGTCTTGACGGCTTTGATTGTCTCAAGGATTCCGAAGGTAGATCTAATAGTAGCACGGAACCGGTAAACTGCACCCGCCGTCTTTGCCATAAAAATATGATAGTGAAAGTGATAATGCGCAGCCTCGTTTTCTCCCACTCCTTGGGCGGATGGAAGCGGCACGTCGAAGTCAATATCGTCGATTTCCGGCGGCCGATAGGGCAAAGTTAACCTAGCAATCACCGCGTTAGCAATACAGGTTTATATTACCTGACAAAAGTATGTGCAAAAATATTGATTACCATTCGCAGATGACCAGGGTCCACCATAGCCTGTGTTGGCCCTCTGCGCTCAAACAGGAGGCAGCCGCGTCAGAATAATGGGTGTGCAAGCCAATCCTCCGCGCTATTCGTAGGGCAGAGCTCCACAGGTGTTGGCCAACCTCCACATCTCCCCAGTTGTTGAAGCACATTCCCAATATCGCTATGGCTTGAACTGTGTGGATGTGAGGAACCCTCATGAAGTCGGCTTGATACAGTGAAAATATAGCAGCGTCGTACCACATACGGGACATTATTTGACGGTCGAAGCCTAACTCGTTATCAGCGCGTATTCTGGAATCAACAGCTATTCAAGGGAAAACACACCTTCTGGGAGCCGTAGCTTGCTCGCTTCCTCGTCATCTATCATGATAATTGCAGCCTGTAATGAGCATCCACAATATCAGTCACATCCTGAAAATTAGTGGAAATATGGATAATTACACTGAGAACACTGAAGTAAACAGCCATCCATGAGGGATCGGTTTCTTCTATTGTCTGATCCCGTTCCATGGCAGCATTGAAACTGTTGCACTCTTCCTGAAAGCGCGGGTATTCAACAGCGTAGTGTACCCATGAGTTCCAGGACTTGTCATAGGCGATGAGCTGCTCGCTACATACAGCGCTCGGCAAAACGATGTCATTCCAGGTTGAGACACTAGATACTGTCCTTGCTGATTTAGCAGAAAGTATCTCCCACAATCGTGCCTCGAGCCCTTCGATATCATGCTCAACTCCATCTTTTTGTCCCGGATGTTTCAGTATTGACTTAGCGGCCGAATACCTCACATTTGATTGCTGGAGCTTCGCCTCGAGGGTGTCAATCTCCTGTCGCAGTCGGTGATTTTCGTGGGTCAACTCCTCATATGTTGGTCTATCTTCATCTTTCCATCTAGGGAGCGTGTAAGTGGAGTGTGATCTCAATGGAGGTAATCCAGCCCGTCACATACGTTATTATTTCGCCTCGCACGATAACTACCTCTCTTACGCAGGCGTCAGCTTCTCCTCGTTTGATGCATGTCGAGCACGGCACCGCCTTATCGCATTTCACCTTTCTGGATGCACACGACCGACAGCTACGGGGCGCCCGCTGTGTCGTCCTGAGGGGAGTGTGGTTCGTGCGGTACTGGGCCATTGAAACGATATGAAAGGCTCTTTGAGATGTTCTAGGCCCAGATCGTGACAAGTTGGGTGTTGGAAATATTTCG
Source organism: Talaromyces verruculosus (assembly GCA_001305275.1). Taxonomy (NCBI): domain Eukaryota; kingdom Fungi; phylum Ascomycota; class Eurotiomycetes; order Eurotiales; family Trichocomaceae; genus Talaromyces; species Talaromyces verruculosus. The sequence goes on along the minus strand of LHCL01000040.1, from coordinate 99,823 downwards.
AGCGAATTCGGAACGCTCGCAGCCGTTACAAACCATCTCCGTTTCGGGTAAAGTGGTAATTTTGAAGTCGGCGAACTCGGCCGAGCTCGACCGAGCTCGGCCAAACTCCGATGACGTGTCCCACTTCCATCGCTTATTGAGTAGATACTGTAACTATATGCAATATTAATACGAACCTTCCTATTATTGTTCCTTCCAAGTGCACACGATGATGGCTCTCATCCCCCAGACGTGGTACAACTGCCCACAAGCACATGATGTCTCCGATTCAGGTCTTCCAAGGCGCTGTCATTTTCTCCAAGGATAGCGAAAATCTCGAAATTCTCGATAACGCCACCCTCATTGTCAAGAACGGACGCATCAGTGCTTTCTATAAATCTCCTGATCAGACCCCCGCCAATGCAATCCCAGCAGATGCGAAGATCAGCCGCTTGCCCTGGGGCGAGTTTTTAATTCCTGGCTTCGTGGATACGCACAACCACGCCCCTCAATGGACTATGCGGGGCCTTGGTCAAAGCCTTCACATTCTCGACTGGCTGAGCGAGGTAACATTCCCCGTTGAAGCTCGGTTTATGGACCCAGATTACGCCTCACAAATATACGGGCAGACCGTTGACGACTTTCTGCGTCAGGGGATCACGACGGTCTCTTATTACAGTTCACGGCATGCTGCTGCTACGAAAATTTTAGCCAATATGTGCCATGAAAAGGGACAACGTGCATTTGTGGGCAAGTGTAATATGGATAGGCATGCGCCAGCGTATATCCAGGAGAAGAGCGCGTCTCTTTCCCTGCAGGAGACGGAGGAGTGCATCAAGCACATTCGCGGTCTTCCTGACTGCTCCAGTCCCGACACTGCACTGATAAATCCGGTTGTGACTCCAAGGTTTGCCATCTCATGTACACCGGAGCTACTCCAGGGTCTGGGGGATATTGTGAAGCGTGACAGCACACTGGCAATTCAAACGCATTTCAACGAAGCTCAGCAGGAGATTGATGCAACGAAGGAACTATTCCCCCAGTTTGGTGGGAGTGAGGCTGACTTATATGAGAGCTTTGGGTTGTTGAGTCGGCGGAGCATTCTCGCTCACTGCACCATCATGACGGATTACGAAAAGGATCGGGTTCATGCTCTGGAATGTGGCATCGCACATTGCCCAATTGCTAACATGACAGTCGGAGGAGGATTTATGGCTGCTCCGGTGCGGGATTTCCTGCGACGCGGCATCAAAGTTGGACTGGGTACGGACAGCGGCGGCGGCTGGGCATCGGGAATGTTGTCTGTGATTCGGCAAGCGATGATCGCATCGAACGCTCGTGAAGTCATGTCAGAAGGAAAGGACAAAGCGTTAACCATTGACGAGGTATTTTATCTAGCGACATTGGGCGGTGCAAAGGTTCTTTGCCTTGTGGACAAGATCGGCAGCTTCGAAGTAGGGAAGGAGTTCGACGCTGTTTGGGTGAGAACAACGACAGGGTTAGAGTCAGCCATGACGCCCCGGGAAGCGGGTGACACGCTTAGGGCAATATTTGAAAAGTACATCATGACGGGTGATGATCGCAATGTAGCGAATGTCTATGTGCGAGGACGAAGAGTAGCAGGAAGTGATAATCCATGAAAATGAATTCATTTGTAAGGCACGACCTACTCGCCGTCCAGATGTCGCTTTAATATTTTACAGAAATATGTTGCCTAGGTATATTATTGTTGGTTTAGCTATAATCCATATCATATATGGCACACCTATGCTAGTTACTTTCATTCTATTAGACACACTTGAATACAATACAATATATGTTCCCACTCAATCTCTCAGGAGTTGTTTCTTGTACTGAGATCCCCCCCGACAAGCATTGAGCTTACCCCAATTAGTCAATTTTAGACGAGTTGTGGCTGAGCTCCTGTCAGTAGGAAAAAAAACTCGAACCATTATAAATATCGGCCACATTCACAAGAAATAGAAGCACCAGAGTGCACGATCAATATTGGCATTTTTATATTCAAATATATCCATCAACATGCCCATTCGAGAGAGTTTTGGTACAGCAACCAGCAACACTAGAGTAGCCAGAGAAGAGGAGATACCAGTATGAGATCCAGCCGATAGTTGCCCTTTGATAATTGCTAATAGCAACAGGCCCTTTCTCGATGCGCCAACCCAGACGGAATCTCCTGGCAAGCTGTCTGGTATCATCCCGTCAGCGCCCCGCCATTCCTGATATGTTCCTACTGCTATGACCACCACATCAACTCCACTTCCCACGCAGGCCTTTTCGAGGCTACGTGGGAAGACGGTAATTTCGCCCGGCTCTGTCAATGGAATACACCACGAGTGATGTCGTATCTGGCGGCCAACGACTGGGACGCAATCAAAGCATTCATGATCGAGCGGGTTGAAGTCCCGGCCTGCAAAGGCCTAGTTAGTCACAACAGCCCTGACGGCTCCCGGTGGTATAGCCTGACTGGCGCATGGGAAATCCAGGGCTTTGCTATATGTGAGGCATGCTATCGTGATTTGGTGATATGGAATCATTTACGGCGATATTTTACGACAACACCAACAATCAAATCTGACGAGGAGTTGTGGACATGTAGCGCCGCTGCGCCGTTTATCAAAGAAGGACTGTGTCAGGCAATCACATCCCCAGACCGCTGGGGCGACTTGCATCTCCTTTTCAGGAGGCGGACGGAGTACCCTTCTTGTCTAGAGATGAAAAACCTCCACGCCAGCTCGACACACTGGTACAGCTCCAAGAATGTCCCGGACCTGATCGTGTGCACTGCATGCTATCTAGACCATTTTGTGCTGGACCACGCCAGGCACTGGGACCTTCTCCCCCTGCCACCCGCGCAGCGACAGCAGCAACTCGAATGCGCGATGCACACATTTCAGATTCGTTATGCTTGGCTTACCTGCAAACGAGCCGGTGTCGTTAGCAATACTGACGAGTACGATGGCTTCGAGCAGCTTGCCAGAATAATTCTCACGTCACCACCGTGCAGTACAGAAGACATGCGCGACGCCTCTTGGTACGCCCCGGAGAATTACCATGGTAATGAATTCGCCATCTGCAAACGATGCCTCGTGGGCTTTATGATTGGTGCCGGTTTCGCCTCGCGGTTCAAAGAGGTCGACTTCCCGCCTGGTTGCAACCGGATCTGCAACTTAAACCGTGCAGCGCCACTATTCCTCAGGTACCTCGCCCAATACGAGGTGGCTGTGAACCAAAACAACTTTTCTATTTTCTCCAACTTTTGTTCAGAGTACGCAGGACTACCTGACTGTCCCCGGAATGAACCTTACAAGAACCGCAGATGGTACTGGAAGGGCGGCTTCACTACATGTGAGGTCTGTTACAAGGAAGCCATTCAGGGCACGAGCCTAGCTGATCAGCTGGATTACGGTGTCATCCCAAATGAAGCCCGATGCCAGATGTACTCAATCCGCATGCGGAGTCTCTGGCACCAAACATGCGAGAGTAACGATCTAGCCTCCTTCCTTGCGCTTGCAGAGCAACGCATGAACATCTACCTATTTATGTACATGGAGCAGCAAAAGATTGAGTTCGGGCAACTCCAGCGGATGCAGCGGCGGCATGCCTTGCTTCTGGCGTCCACAATCAATCAGGGAACTGATTCGATTGCTTATGCGGCTGTTGGGAGTAATGGAGGGACTATGTATGGGGATATGAGTATGGGATTTAACTGGCATAGTGAGGCTGGGTTTCAGGCTCACCAGCAGCTTCAGCAAGCAATGGGTATTAATGTGGTGCAGGCTGGGGATGCTACAGCGTTGATGCCTTTGATCCAGATGTGGGCAGAGTTGGAGTAATTATTATATAAGGTATAATATGATAGTTAGAGCAGAGCACGTATAATAGGCGACTCATCCAGATATCTGGTTCCCAATGCGCTTGCACTTGCGTTAATATAATTAGCGATAACTATACGAAGTTGCCGCGTAGTAGTAGGCGCCAGGGATGGAGCTGTCCAGTGCCAGCGGTCACGCGTTGCTCCGGGGTGTAGGAGCACTGAATTGTGGGTTCACGAACAGTTCCGTGCATTAACGTTGGATGCTCGCTCTGGACTTGTTGTCGACTATGCAATGAAGTTCAATATGGATCAGATTACCTATCTCGGTAGATACTATGCGGGATTGTCATTAGTTACTGTAGCTGCATTGCGGATCATCTCGATTCCTCTTGACACTTCTAGGATACAAAAACTCAATGACAGCCCCGCCCATTGAAATCTTGAAGCATTGATTAAATACTGATATCGACGCGCCTGGACCAGTTTAGTATATATTAGTACGTTCGAAGTACCATCTTCCAGAACAGCAGCTCGTAGCAAATCCTTGTTAGCCGCTTTTTTCCGAAGGTGAACATCCAAACAAATTGCTCACTAGATATTGCCTTGTATCTTCTTTAGTAAGTGCTCATCAGATCACAGTTGCATTCCCAGGGTCCGATAAATATGAGTCTCTTTTTACCATCTATTACTTTGGACTAATCAGACAGCTCAACCTAATTTGTCTATTCCATGCCCTGAAGCCGCCTGCTGCGCCTCATAGATTAACATTTTCACGAAGGTAATTTCGAGAATGAGTGTATTGTACTGTCAATGACATCTCCTGAGGACTTATGTCGCTGAGTATCCTCCGTCAACAAAAAAAACCTGCCCCGTAACGGCGTTGCTCGCATTGCTGGCGAGATACACAGCAATCCCCGCAAAATCTTCCGGGACACCATTCCTCCCAATCATGGTGCGCATCGCGTGGACTTTTGCCTTAGCTCTATCTCCAAACACTGTCGTGGTCATAGCCGTGTCAACAAGACCAGGAGCAACGGCGTTGCACAAGACACCTCGAGATGACCAAGCCTCCGCTTGCGACCGAGTAAGAGATACAAGTCCACCTTTAGAAGCCCCATATGCACCGCTGTTGCCAAAAGCTCTAAATGACTGCTGACTGACAATATTGATGATTCTCCCACTTCCTCTCTTTGCCATAGCTGGTCCAAACTTCTGGCCAAGGGCGAATGGCGCCGTAAGATTGATAGCCATAGTCTCTTGCCAGTCTTCGGCGGAAAGATGGTCCATATGGACCCGATGGTTGATACCCACGGCGTTAACTAAAATATCGGGGACGCCGTGATTCTTCATGACCGCTTCACTGATCGCATCGGTATTGCAGACGTCAATGGGTAGTCCGAAAACCTGAACTCCCTTGCTGGAGAGGTGATCGACCGTATCCTGTATTGGACCTGGGCGGCGGGCGACGACAACAAGTGTGGCACCAGCCATGCCCAAGGCAGTAGCCATCTCGCGTCCAATGCCGGAGCTGCCTCCAGTGACCACAGCGACACGGCCAGAGAGACCAAAGAGGGAGTGGAGGTACGTTGCGCTGGCATGTACGCTGGATGCCATTCTTTCTCAATATTGGGCCGGAGCGTTCTACTCGTTCTCAAGTTGGTTTTACCAGGGAAGCACAAGTGTTGATTGTTCCAAGGCCCCACTTTTGGAAGTAGGAAGTTCCCAGCTCTAGATCAGTGACTCATCATCATTAAGCCTTGTAAAGTAGCGCACGCAAAGAATTATCATATGTTCGTTGGTTACGCCGATTTTGAGAAAGCGGACCTCGATTTCCCCTTGCTGAATCCATGAAAACCATGTTCCTTGAACAATTCAACGGGTTAGAAACGATTAACCCCAAACCAGCAGCCCCATGGAAACCACCAGTGTTCAAGGAAATCGACATCAACCTAGATCGAGAGAAGGCACGAAAGGATGCCGCAGCCTTCCTCGTGAATCCTTACCGAGTGGTCTACTCTGACGCCTTGGGATATGACAACCACTCAGGGGTAGCAGTAGTAGTCTTAGACCGCAACTAGAATATACTAGTATCTTGTAAAATGGCTATAGGCTTAATGATATATTGATCCATCTATATAACTTAGCTACCTAGTTAGTTAAGTTAATTAGCTTTTATTATATAACCAGTCTGGTGATTAAAATCTTCTACTAGAATAGATAGTCTATTAGACTTAGAGCAGGTAAAGTAATAATAATCCTGAGTAATAGTAAGTTAGTGCTATAAGCTATTAAGAACCTTATAGTTCCAAGTTCCACATAATATATCACGCCCTATGACATTGTGATCCATCTCGTTGCGGAACGTATCTTACTAGTTGAGTGGTTTGGAGTAGTCCAATGTTGCTCCTCCTTTTCACTTTATCTTTTACCTATATAAAGTCATAAGACATGTTTTTTTGCCCCTGCAGCAAAACAATACATCGTTCATCCTAAACCGAGTATGAGCAGACGCAAGTGAAAATGACGGCCAAGCAACCAACAAAACTGTCCATACCATCTTCTATTGCGAAAATAAACTCCTACTGGTCGCCAAAAATTGTCGCCTCACTCAATAACGCCTACGAAATCAAAATTTCTAAGTTTGCTGGCGAGTTTATCTGGCACAGCCATCCGGAAACTGATGAGCTTTTTTACGTCATCAAAGGAAAGATCATGATTCGACTTGATGAACCTGGTCAGAACTCAGGCCTTGAGGATGTCTACCTGCAGGAAGGTGATATATTTGTGGTGCCTAAGGGAATGAAGCATTGTCCGGCAGTGGTAGGAGAGGATAGCGCAGATGAGGCTGTGGTGATGTTGATGGAGCCAATAGGTGTAGTGAATACAGGAGACAAAGGGTTCGTGCAGGGCAGGACAAATCAGGATGAGGATTTGAGACTTGAACAATGATGTGATGATGGAGCTTTCGTCCATGCAAAAATAGGTATGAGACATGGGAATAGTTTTAAGCAACTGTTAGCTTCAGTAACTCACTCTCCAGTTCTTCCCAGAAAGCCGACACTGACCCTTGATAGGAGAAATCACCACAAAATTGTACGTACCGTCGATCTAGTAAGAATCTACCTAGTTTGATATAGTCACCTACAATTCCAATTGATTCGCCCGCGCCGCACCAAATCGCGGAATAACGTCAATAAAATCTGGACCACCACCAACACGGCCAGCTTCGTCCGAATTCCTTTGGATCGGGCTAACGACCTTCCGACCAAAACACAACATTAAAATGTTCTTCTCAAGCTTCGGAGAGTATTCGTTAGAGAAAAGCAAAGTTTGAATGAATTCATCGAGAAAGTTGCCTTTGATTGAGATGATTGGCTATCTAGTATACGAACCTTGGAAGGCTCCAAGGACCGGGCATAAGGCCGACTAAATACCGCTTGAAAGAGTCAATCGATCCTAATATAAAATTGCATAGCCTTCACTTGAATACTAATCTCTCAAACTCGATATAAACGATAGAGGACTTGAATTGCTGAATTTAGTCTTTTGAACCTGTTAAAGCCTTCTCCGTGTGACTGATCATCAACCGTCATCATGGCAACAAGTAACTATATTACCAAAGTGGCCATTGTCGGAGTGAGTCAAACATTAGATCTCTGTCTTTATCGAAACCCTATTTCCTTTCAGGACTGACATGATCATCCAAACCCTAGGCCGGTGGAAATTCCGGAAAATTCATGACCGAATCCCTCCTCAAAACCGGCAAACACACTGTCACAGCTATTACACGAGCCGACAGCAAGAGCGAAATACCTGAAGGAGTAATCTCAAAAGTGGTGGACTACGAAAAGCCGGAAACAATCGTGGAGGCACTCAAAGGTCAAGACGCGCTTGGTATCACTCTAGGTGCCTTTGCTTTGAGAAACGAAGTAAAACTCATTGAAGCCGCTGATGAGGCTGGCGTTCAATTTATTTTGCCGAATGAGTGGTCTTCGTATCCAGGAGCTCATGAGGATATCAAGGATACGTTCTTTTACCAGATGAAGAGTGAGTATTGAGTGACTTCCAGGTTACTGGATGGAGGATGGGTTCCGAATTTGACATATAACCTGTTACTATTCTGCAATAGTGGCTAATTATTCTTCCTAGGTGCTGCTCGTGAAGCTCTAGAAAAGCTTAAGACTTCCTCTTACATTGGCGTGTCGACTGGTTTCTGGTATGAGTGGAGTCTGCCTATGCCCCCAGCATTCGGGTTCGATATCACCAATCGTTCTGTTACCATGTTTGATGAGGGAGAGGTCACGGCTTCTGTATCAACATGGCCTCAGGTGTGACCCTTCTCTCCCTATTTCCTGACGCACACGAGTAACGGTGCCTAGGTTGGCCGTGCTGTCGCCGCTCTTCTCAGCTTACCTATCAAGGCTGAGGAAGGAAAAGGCGGTGGCTTTCTCGAAAATTTCAAGAACAAAGACGTCTACATCAACTCATTTACAATCAGTCAAAAGGACATGTTTGAGTCTCTTCTTCGGGTGACCGGCACCAAGTCAGAAGATTGGACCATTACCAAGGAGTCATCCGAAGAGCGTCTCGCGGAAGGCCTCAGGGAAATGCAAGAAGGCAAACATTCAGGTTTTGCAAAGAAATTGTACTCACGGGTCTTTTTCCCCGACGGCTTTGGTGACTTTGAGCATAACAAAGGTACACTCAATGGCTTGCTTGGCCTGCCGAAGGAGGATCTCGATGAAGCAACCAAGGTTGCTGTAGAGCGTGCAGGACTTCCTCGGTGGACTGGTGAATAAGCGAAGAGACAATATGTAGATGATTCCACTGATACCGTTCATCTACTCTGTTCTACTGCTTAAATGTAATAATGAAATCTTACTCTCCAGGAAAGATACCAATCAACGAATTGTTATGCGAAATCAGTACATGAAATTGTCCACAAACACCTGGAGATAACACTAATCTATCACACCAAATCTAGTCCATAAGAGATAAGACCTCAACCATAGCTAGAGAAGATGCCCTTGGTTGTACACAGAAGGCCCCTGTCTAGATAACACATGATAGAGATCGTGAGGGTTATTTGATATCAATGGCATCAGTATCTGTACAAGTCACTGATTCTATATATAATATACGCACCCACGACGCCACACCTCGCAACAAGATTAGATCTTGAAACTGCGCATGATCGGAATTGATTCTCATACATCCGGATGCACGACGCAGTTTAGAAACGTCCACTAGAGCTGCAATAGATAGCTTCTCGAAACCGGCTTAACAAAGACAACAAATCAAATTTACTTCCAACTTATCTTCGTCTTTCTCGCTGTTCAAACCCACTTTCCTGGAAATGGCAATCCGCACCGATTGTTGCCCGAAGTGCTCAAGGTGAAGCGCTTCGGGCATCAAAATGCGTGAGGCTGACAACGACGACTTCTCCTCGGTAAGCCGGACCCACGGCTGATGTTGGCTGGCCAGCCCTATAAGAAAGCAGTGAAGAAAATGACGATTGGTATGCAGGTATGAGTTCATTATTCTGCTGCCTATGTCATTATCTGCATTTGAATTTTGCATTTGGATGAGCTTTGCATGAGAGTTTGCTACGATTTGGTGCAGATTAATGAGGCTCTTTGAAATATCAGCGGGGTTTCAACCGACTATCTTAAGCTCATTGAGATTGAATTTTTTTGTAGAATTTACAGAATATAGATGTAAACATGAAATCTTCAAATGATAGGCAAGTGAAAAAGCGACCCTGTTCGTTGGCATCGAGGCAACACAGTTACTACCTAATTAGGAAATAAAAGTCACCCAGATGTATCTAGTGATGTGATGACAACAATGAGATCATTAAGCTTCTAACTCCATCTGAAGATTGATACATGAGTAGTACATGAATGTAACCACACATCATCTCCTTCACGAAGCGTAAAAGCGATCCCGGTTCAACAACCCTAGGGCGGACTTGACTTCCCATTATGTCCAAACTTTTACAGCGCATAGCCCACCATCACTGATATATTTACATAAACAGATTAAATTTAACTTGTCTATTCTGCAGCATTACACACAGCTTTCTGCAGTTCTTCATGCATCTGTCCAACCTCGTCAACAAGGTCGATAACGATTTTCCAGAAGACCTACTCCTAATTGACAAGCTTCAAACTCTTAAGGAAAATTCCGATTTATCAGTGCCTAGGTATCAGCTACATACATAAAATTAGCTTGCTGCGCTTAACAACGCTCGCACTAATATAGTTTACGCATCTGGCTATTGGTAGTTGACATGCGTGTCGCCTAACAATTGGAAGCATCACTTTGAAGGCCACTACGCATGTATGAATTTGAAGGACTCCACGCGATGTTAGCGTATAAGTCCACCCTGAAAAGAAATTAAAAAATTCGAAACGGACGAAACTGAAAGCTAAACTGATGATGACAACGGTTTATCAAATTCTTTACTCAATCGTTATTCTCGGTCAGCGAAGTTGGGGCCGTTTGGCCCTGGAGGACATTTTGGGTCTATTTCAATATCCGAGACAAAAGCAAAAGTAGTTGGGAAACAGAACGGAGTTTCCGAGAAGGAGAAACTCGCCTCAGTCATGTTTTGCATCTTTCTATATTCGCCGATAGAATATTCTCTTGCTTGACGCTTCTCATGTCGATTTCTTTGTTACAACGATCGTTACAATTCAACAATTGGATACCATCATCTGTAAGAATGGTACAAGTGGGGTCGAACGGACCTTCCCGCCCTCGGCCCGTGATCCAGCCATTCTTCGATGGACCGCAACATTGACATACAAGTTCATGCATTATTGATATCATTATCTTCAGCGGAGTTGGATTATCTAGTCGTCGAGCGCATAGATAGTGCAATAATAATGAACAGGCCCGGAAAACGATAGCGTGCGCCTCACTATTAATAGTGAACGTTTCAACGAGAAGTATCCTAATCCGGTTGACCAAAAAAAGAGGGGAAGAAAAGAAACACCAAGTCGACCGATACCGGGGCTCTGCTTTCTCGTACGTACTGTAGAACAGGTTTAGATGCAGCTGTCGACGCACTGACTAAACAGCTAAACGATATAACCCTCCTCCTTTTCTGTTCATTTTTTGTACTATGTATGTTCGGCGGGGCTTGACTGGTTCATGGGCTCCATGGCGGCACTCATCGAACCATAGGACGCCGCCCGTCAATTGGAGCCACGCATAAGACTAACGCAACAGGTCACATCTCTTCGACGGAGGTTGGCTATCTTTTCACTATATAGTAGCACCAGTGCCCTCCATCGTTCAGAATTAAACCGTCTAACCAACGCAGTGAAAACTTAGCCCTTCCTTTGGTGATGCAATTCGACAGCCGAGCATCCAATGGCAGGAATAATACATTTTTCGGTACAGAAGATGACCCTTTCTCATTCCTGTTTGAGTGACCAAGTCCTTACCGTCGGATGGTGCGCGCCGCATTTGAAAAAAAGTCATCCTGTGTGTCGGGATGAGACGAGAATATCGGAGATGAAGGAACAATTTCGAGGTAACCCGAGCTAGAGGTGACAACCACTAACTAACGTGGTCAACACCCATGCTGCTTCCTTCTTTGTTCTTGATATTAATAATCCTTGGGGTCGCATATTTCGGATGCATGGAAGGAAATCTAGGTGTAGCCAAGTCCTAGCAGATTAATGCATGTAACTATGGCGGTGCTTTTCGGGCCATGGCCCATGGCTTTTCGAAGGAAGACTCGCGCGTAGAATTTATTTGAGTGGGCAATTCCGACTAACTGCGTAGTAGTTATGTATCGGTATCCAAGTAAAGAGTGTGTACGATCGTAGTTAGCCCAATCACCATCCCTTGTCTGCGCTGCTGTTCTTCCTAAAAACGGCCACGTCGGATGCGCGGGGATACTCGCTATGATCGATCAGCGTATTGAATCGGGTTTTTTTTTTGACTGTTCAGAATTTAGTTTATTCAGACGCAGGAGCTGTTTCGGTTTACTTTTTGTTTTCTTTCTGACTTTTCTTCCCAGTCCCTCACAATCTCAAAATTCCAAGTTCCTTCAAGGGACAAGGATTGGAAAATTTTTCATTGTAGACTGCGCTATTGATTGTGCCCTATCTACTATTCGCTCGAGGCTGTGTCCAGGTACACTCAGACCAGCCGATGACACCAGCGCCCCCTGGTCAGGCCGCAACGCAGCAGAGCTTTTAGAAGGGAAGGGGAAAAAATCGCACACTGAGGAAGTACTTTTTGTGTGCCGGTCGTTCATGCATACATACATACAATATCCAACGACGAAACATCGGCCAATATTGGTGCTCGCTGTGATAACAACATTATACAGTCACTAATCGAACGAATATCCAATCCCACGGATTTCTTTTCTCGTCGCTATTAGAGACTACACAGCCCTACCAAGAGACTATTGCTGCCTAGTCTTTTGGGAATAATTTTGTTACTCTAGAAACGCTGTTCCTGACCCGAATTAGCGGTCAGGTTATCAACAACACCAAGCAAGAAAAAAAAAATTTTTCCTCTGTGTGATAAAAACAAAATTTACCTTGCATCTGACTCATTGGTCGTCTACTGGCAGTCAGCCACTGGCAATTTTCTAGGGTATTGCATTCGCCCATGCAATTGTTGCACCACGTCTTCCAGCCGCCGTCCATCTCTGAGTGTTTCTGTCCTACAGTCTAGACTTGTGTGTTACTGAGCATTCCGGTTCGGATTCCGATTCCACCAAGTTCAAACATTGCCTGAAAATAAGTCGCTATAGATCGAAATAAGTGTTGCATCGTTGGTAACAATTACACGGACACACGCCGCCGTCTAAGGTCGCTCACCCACCACCTCGTCTCTTTTCATCCGTCTCGTCTCTCCCTCTTATACAATTACAGACCGATAAGTACCCCTTGCGCCTCAGCTCTTACCGACTGAGGGTGCCAAGGGGTGAAGTCCCCTTAGGCGCCTTGATTTTGATCGATTCGGATTTCTTGGCACATCTGGCTGTTGTGTTGTTGATTTCGGCGACATCTTACCTTCTTTCCTCTTTACCTCGACGCGGGCGTCCACTGCCCAGCTAGACTCCCATTCTTATGGCCGCGAACTGCTGAGTTTTGCCGATTGTCCAGGTCCCTTGTGCGTGCTAGCGGACGCGTTTGAAATCTAAGACTATTTTCCTGGACAGTCGAGCCCTCCATGGCAATCACTATCCGCGACAACTCGACCGGTAGTTCTCACCGGGGATTCTTCAATACCCTCCGCGACCACGACCTCGAGACGCGATCCGAAAACGTAATGCTGCCTTCGGCTATGCCGAAAGTGAGCATGTGGCACCGACTGGGTTTGGGACGATGGCTTCACAAGGACGAGCATACCTCTGGATCGAGTTCCCCCACCAACACCACCAACGACCACCGAGAGAACCTGTCGCGCCGTCTATCTCGAAAAGTCGGCGCTGTCGGTTTGCCTCGACCCGCTACATTTCGTCGACAGAACTCCGAGCGACGAGACCGACTGGCACCCATCGAACCAGAGCATCGCCGTACGCAATCTGCGGATCGCCGCCTACTTCTGAGCGTGCAGCGATCACACTCACCGACACCCGTGAACGTCGCCCGACTTTCAGCGCCTGAGGTGGGATCTTGGAGCGAACAACTGTCGGGTCTGGGCCTTCGAGATGACGATTCGGCTCACGAGTATTTACGAGATACGGCGACTTTGGACCATGTGGATTCGGCGCCGTATAACCGCTACGACAACGCAAGCATACAACCAGAGACTGTGGATGACGAATTAGAGCAGGAGCTGGAAAGAAAATGGATATTGAATTTGAGCATGCACTTTCGCGACAAGTCCGAACGGGAAAAGTTCTTCGTCACATATGCAGAAAAACCGAATAAATGGCGAAGAGTAACCGTGTCGTGCGATTACCGAGACGCTCCACCGGATTCTTTGGAGCAGGATTTGAAGGAATTACATTATCAGCGTGACAAAAGTGCTAGGATATATGAATCGATACGAGAGTCGCTTCCAGAAATCCAATTCTACGACACAGTCACCAACCTTAAACTCGAAACGAGTGATGGCCGATTGCATGTACATGTGACAGAGGATGTCAACGAAACTATTCCTTATCCGCCTGTGTCGAGTGTTCGACATCTTGGAAATCGACTTATTCCAGAACAAGATCTAATGTTTGAATCTCATCTGTCCGGGTTTGTTTACAAGGTTCAGTTGGACGGTAAAGCTTACATCAAGAAGGAGATTCCCGGCCCAGATACCGTTGATGAATTTCTCTACGAGATCAACGCACTTCATGCATTACATGGTTCGCAAAGTGTCATACAGTTCGAGGGCATTATTGTTGATGACCATCTCGAACGTGTCAAGGGTTTGCTGATCAGCTATGCAGAACAAGGTGCACTGGTGGATGTACTGTATGATTTTCGAGGTCAGTTATCGTTGACTCGCAGAGAACGATGGGCCAGGCAGATCGTACAGGGTCTGTGTGAAATTCACGAGGCCGGCTATGTGCAAGGCGATTTCACGTTATCAAACATAGTCATTGACGGAAATGACAATGCCAAAATCATCGACATCAACCGCAGAGGATGTCCCGTGGGGTGGGAACCACCCGAAATTGCCGCCAAAATAGAGAGCAATCAGCGGATATCCATGTATATCGGTGTCAAATCAGATCTTTTCCAGCTGGGAATGACATTATGGGCCCTCGCAATGCAAGAAGACGAGCCGGAGCGTCAACCACGTCCGCTATTCATACCAATCGATATGAAAATCCCTGGTTATTACAGAAGGGTCATTGCCCATTGTCTCAGTGACCGACCTCGAGATCGACTATCCGCAAAGGAGCTACTAGCCATGTTTCCGCCCGACCCTAAAGATCTCCATCCCATCAATGCTGTTGTGCCTCCTCCATGGAGTGCCTACCCCCATCCCACGGGTGGTCCTCCGTTCTATGACTCACTCCATATTGATGCTCCTCAGTCAGTTTGCCTTGATGACGACCACAACCAGCACGCTGAGCGTCCGAGTGTGGTATATGTGACGCCAGCTGAATATGAATCAGAAGTCGAATTTCCTGAAATCGATTTTCCGCCTCGAGGTCGTCGTCCATCGACACACGGCCTCCCTCCAAGCGACTATCAGCCTTCGACATACATGCCGTCAAGTGTCTCCCGCGATCCAGATGGCCGTAGATCCATCTCACAGAGCGATTTTGAAATTCATAGCAGGCCATCTCCAGCTATGCGGGTTGAACCTCGGTTTGAGGAGCTTGAGGTCAATGGTACACAGTACCTGGTTAATCCGGATATGTTCTCTGCAGAAGATTTTGAGGCTCTGAGAGACAACACACATGAACCCCACGACTCGCAGGAATTGGAAAGTGGGAGAAACTCTGATATAAGCCGTGCTGTGGTCCCGTCGTCGGTTGATGGAGGTAAGGATGCGGAGATTGACCGAGATGCGAACGAATCGCATGAAGTCAAGGTTGGAAATGATCAGAATGTCGGCATTTTAGGAGACTTGGCTGGTGTGGGCAGTCATCCATCAGTATCCTTGGATCAGCAGAATGAATCTACGCCGTTCAGCGGTAGCTTGGAACACCAGCCTACCGAGTCTTTCCCCACTGTTACTATATCAGATCCAACCTCACCAATCAATCTATCCAACGTGCCAAAGCATGTTTCGGAGCCCACGGGAGAGACCGAGATTTCGCGAGGCTCAACTAGCACTGGGAACAACGTCCCAGCAGAGAGCTCACTGTTCGTTTCAAGTCTGCCTATCAACCCAGCCCTTCCACGAACAACAGCTTCATCAACAACATCGTCGACAAAAAGAAAAAGCTCACTGTTCAGCTCGATGCTGCCAATCAACCCGGCCCTTCCACAGACAACATCACACCCAACGACATCACGAACAACACCATCCAGACGGAACTCGCTCTTTGGTTCTCTATTGCCAATTAATCCTGCTCTTGCACAGAATGCACCATCACGACCAATATCCAGAAGGAACTCATTATTCGGTTCAAAACTGCCCATTAATCCGGCTCTACCACAAACAACATCAACAAAGTTAGGCCGGAGTGAGAGACCATCGAGTGCTATGAAACGACTATCCTATCTTCTCGATTCGGTATTGCCGATCAACCCAGCTTTCACGGTCAACCGCGGAGACGAAATGAATTCTAATACATCCTAATCAAGTGCTACGAACCAACATTTCTCAAGAGCGCCATCTATATATACCATCCAGGCATCCTCCCGATCTGCAACAGCAAACCTGTCGGAAGCAACCACATCGTCACCATACAATCAATTTCAACAATGACAAACAACAAACCAAAATTGACATACCCCGGCGTTTCTTCAACATGGGATTTTCTTTTGCACCACATCTCGGCGTGATACAAAAAGCAACGCATTGTTCTCAGGAGTTTGCATTCTTGGAAATTGGCCCAAATCATTTTTCATTTGTTTTTGTCTTTCTCATCTCGTTGGAGTTGTTTTTATTCATTTCTGGGACGTCCTTCGCATTTAGATTATTCCATTTCGACTGATTTTGATTTTCATGACTACGTACGCAATTCGGCAAAAAGGGCAGGAAAATGATGGGATCCGGGAAATATGGCGCTTGGAAATTTGCATCTAATGACCCCTTGATATCTTTTGGCGCCTTGGTCTTCTCTACATATTTCGTCATACAGTTGTGTTAATACTTTTATTTTTCCATGTCTCTTTTGTCTCGTTCTTCTAGCCTGTTTTTGCTCCTTACATTTTTGGTTTTTGGTTCATGCGCATTCGATTCTTCCTCATGGTGTTTTGATATATATAGCATTTTTGATTGACTCTCGATTGATTCATTTGACTGACATATTTCTTCCTATCCTCCTCTCCTCCACTCTTCTTCTATCTTGGACCCATTCATCTACCTACTATACATTCTTGGCCTGGTCTTTCCATCTATATGACGACGTTACGACACTCCCACTCCATCCATCTCATTTCAGATTATCTCGCATTCCGTTCCTGGGGTCCTTAGCTGTATTCCATTTCTGGTGTCTGGTCTCTTCATCACTCACTCACATTATCACTCACATTATCCACGGAGCAAAGTTCAGTCTTTGGGTTGAATATTTTCTTGGGGTTAAAATTGGTGGGTTCTACTAGGTCATGGACGTTGTCTGATTTTGAGTCGTTCTTATATATAGGCACTTTTAACTCTAAATAGTCGATCTTCATTTCTGCTATTACTTCAAACGCTCAGAGCTTTTTATTCTACCTAGGTAATGTCAAAAGTAGAATGGCAATGTATAACCCATTATTCGCTACCACATACACAGAAACCAACATCTCAACACAGAGCATTGAAAGATGTAAGTATATATATATACATAGACTCCACAAGTAAAACCAGGTCTAATTTGATTTTTGGATAAGAGAGGGGATGATAAAAAGTATGTAGGTCTCGGGACGGTCGTGGCGTTGTATATAACAGTGCGTGCGAACTTTGAGATTGAGACTGATCGCGAAAGTTGGGGTTGGTCGTTTGCCTCCTCGATAAAAGAAGGCTCGGATTGTGTATATATGGATTTCATCGACAAGTGTAACGAGGTTATGCCGAGGGGTGTGGAAATAAAGTAAGAAACGAAAAAAAAAAAAAAAAAAAAAAAAAAAAAAAAAAGTAGCATTATGCCCGGGGTACAAGAAGGCCAGAAAAAAAAAACTCCAAGCAATGCAATCACCACTCGACAATAGCAAAGACATGCTCGTTTCTCTATGCCACTGTAGAACAGAAAAAATCAAAGTTTATGTCTAGACCTCACAAGTGAGAGTGTCGAAGACAGACAGATAGACAAAAAAAGGGGAAATGCTTCGATACCAGGTACCGAATACGGTAAATTGATTGTTGTGTACAAGATTAATCATCGTCGTCGTCGTGCTCTTCCTTCCTCTTCTTGGACTTGGATGGTTTGGTGAGTTGTTTTTTCCAGGCGTTGTTTGCGGCTTCGCGGTCTAAGTTGGAGAAGACGATGTTGAAGACGTCAGAGTACCAGTTGACGGGGTGGCCTTCGATGCCTTCTTTGATATTCTTGTACAACGTTAGTATTTGTTTGAATCAAGAAAGGGGGCGACGGGGCTTACTTCAGGAAGTTCCAGCCAGTCAGACATGTTGTCAGCTGGGAAGAGGATCTTCTTCGCGCCGGCACGGCGGGCAGCGACTGTCTTTTCACGGAGGCCTCCAATACGGAGAACCTTTCCAGTGACTGTCAACTCTCCGGTCATTGCGATGGTGGGGTCAAGAGGGTGGTTTAATGCAAGAGAGAGCAAAGAGGTTGACATTGTGATACCAGCAGATGGTCCTATAAATTAATATTAGTCAGCTGAGCATATCAGAAGGTGGGAGGGAGAATCATACCATCTTTCTGTACAGCACCCTCTGGGCAATGCAAGTGTACTCGAGCCTTTTCAAAAAATCTGTTCTCAGGGAAATCCTGAGCCATTACGGACTTGGCAAAAGAGTATGCAATTTGAGTCGACTCCTTCATAACGTTCATCAGGTTGCCGGTAGTCTCGAATCCAGGGCGAGAGTCATAGGTAAGGGCATTCTCAAGAATAGATTCGACGTAAAGAGCAGCACCTCCCATACTCGTCCAGGCCAAGCCCATGGTTACACCAGGAGGGAATACATCGTATAGACGATCAGAGGTGAACACTGGCGGGCCCACGTAGTCCTTCAAGACTTCTTTGCTGATGCTGACGTGCACGCTTTCTGGCACTTTCAAGGCAACTCGAGGAGTCTCGGTTCTGGCCTTCTCTGGCTCGATTAAGATGTCTTGTGGGTCGACATTCTCCTTGTCGGATTCTTCCTTGGCCTGTTTTCCTTCGGTTGTGAGAGCCTCTTCTTCCGATAGAACGTCCTCCCCAAGATCTTGGACGATCTTAAGGGCCGCCTTTCGGTAGACCTTTTCAATTTGCTTCTTCAAGTTTCGGACACCGCTCTCACGGCAGTAGAACTTGATCAACTCCTCGATAGCATCTTGTTGCAAACGAACATCGACGTCTTTCAAACCACTAAGTTCTTTGGCAGCAGGTGCGAGGTATCTGTCAGCGATTGCCATCTTCTCATCGGCAACGTAGCCAGACAATTCAATCAGTTCCATACGGTCCAACAGAGGTCGAGGAATAGTGTCTGTCACGTTCGCCGTACAGACAAACAAAACCTTTGACAAATCCACTGGTACGTCCATGTAGTGATCAAGGAACGACGAGTTCTGTTCAGGATCAAGCAACTCTAGAAGAGCAGAAGAAGGATCACCTTGGTGACCACGCCCAATCTTGTCGACTTCATCAATGAGGATAAGAGGGTTCTCCGTTTGGCACTTCTTCAAAGCTTGAATAATTCTTCCTGGAAGTGCACCAACATACGTCCTTCGGTGTCCCTTGATTTCAGCAACGTCAGTCAATCCTCCCACGGAGAATCTGTAGTATTGCCTGTTAAGAGCGCGAGCAATAGACTTTCCGATACTGGTCTTTCCAACACCTGGGGGTCCGACCAAACACAGAATCTTGCCTTCCACTGAGCCACGGAGTTTGCCGACTGCAATGAACTCCAGAATCCGATCCTTGACATCCTTCAGGCCGTAGTGATCCTCGTCCAAAACAGACATGGCGTTCTTGATACCAAAGTTCTCCACGCTCTTCTGGCCCCAGGGAATTTGTGTGAGCCAGTCGAGGTAATTGCGAGTAACATTGAACTCGGATGCAGCGGGTTCTAGGTGCGCCAGTTTATTCAATTCCTCGTCAAACACCTTCTTAACCGCCTCCGGCATAGCCAGTTTCTCTGCTTTTTCTTTGAACTTCTCCACAAGCTTATCCTTGCCGTCCGATTCGATACCCAATTCTCTCTTGATTCCCTTCATCTGTTCCATTAGCCAATATTCTCGCTGGCGCTTCTGAATCTTGGCCTCAACGTCCTTGGAAATCTTTGACTGCAGCTGAGCATTGATCAGCTCTTTTTTCAATACGACAAGTGCTTTGGGAAGTCTGTCTTCTAAGTTCATGGCTTCCAAAACTTCTTGCACTTCTGCAGAGTCGCCGGCGGCCACTGCAGCTGCAAAGTCGGCTAGCTTTCCGGGCTCATCACCGAGGTTACCGGGAAAGTGGTCCGTCGCAAAGGCAGAAATCTGGTCTCGGAACAGTGGGTTGAACTGCACAATTTCCTTGCAGACATTGACAATCTCGCTAGTCACCGCTCGAATAACGGGACTCTTCTTGTCAAACGGCTCTTCTGTGAGGTTCTCAACGTTGGCGAGAGTGACCGCATGTTTCCGTAGGAATGATGTTGGCTCGTAATGGTATACTTCCTTTGGTGGAGCTTCGACCGCTCCCTCTTCAAAGCTTGCGACGACGTCCCCTTTCTTTTCAGTAGTATCCTTTGAAATTGGCTGATCAATGGTACCGTTCCGGGCTGGGTCATTAGGTGGTAGCAACGTATTGATCTTGATCCTTCGATGAGGGTAAAGAACGGCTGTCAAGCCACCTTCGCCATCTTTTGTGTTCAATGGATATGTAGATGTAATCTGAGCAAAAACACCGACATCATGAACATCCTCCAGATCCTCAATGATATCGCCATCTGCATCATCGTTCTTGAATAGAAAGGCTCCCACGTAAGGCTGCCCGCGTTTCATCATCTCTTGTATAGCTGCCGCAACATTCGGATCTTTGACGGTAATCGCTTTGTAGAATCCAGGAAACAACGGGCGCCTCGCAATCGGGATGGCCATCACTTGTGGGTAGACATCGGGGATAAAGGGCTTCTGAAGCGACTTGTCTCCCTTTTTGCCTCTCCGTCCGCCATCGTCATTACCATTTCCACCGCTAGGCTTCGATTCTGATCCACCACCCCCGGAGACTGGTATTGCCGACGGCGAGCTCGAATCGACTTTGCTATCTCGGCTTTTAGCTTGTTGAGATTCTCCCTTCTTCGTCACGTCCGCCTGCTCTTCCTTTTCGGCATTGCTCTTTTCCCGCCGTCGACTGGGTGCATCAGTTGCTTGTGTTGGGGTTTGCTTGTCCGTCGCATCACCAGACTTCCGTCGAGATTCTACTTGCTTGGTCTCCTTCGACTCTGAGGCGTCATTGTTTTCCGAGGTTTCCGGCGCATCGTCTGAAGGTGGCGCTTTTTCTTTGTATGAGATTCGACCTGACGTAAACGTCCGAGAAGAGACGGTCGACGTAGGAAATATCGGTGTTCGTGTTGACGGCAATCGAGTGCTCACGTGATGCCTAGCTGAAAAGGAAGCTATCCTGGGAGTTACATAGTGTGGCGCACGATGGAGTGCAGCTCTCCATGAAATGACCTGGCCTCGAAGCATGCTATGAGTTGTGCGAACATCAAAGGGCACGTGCTGGCCCGATACAGAGATAGACCTTTTCAATGAAACGAATAGGCGGTATAAAAAAGGAAAGAGGGTGCTGCTCGAACGAAACAGTCGGAAAGAGGATGAACAGAAGCTCTTCCTCGGCTGTATGGGTCTTGTGGTTGATAATCAAGCAACGTCGATTTCTCCGAAGGTCGGGGAACCTCTGAGATCATCCCGCGGCTTTACGTTATTCCGCGTTCCGAGGCCTTCTCTCCGTGAAACTTTTTTAGAGGCTTCGATCGAGGTCGAGAACGTCAAACGCTTGTTTGCATATTTGTTCTCGACAAATTATCCGACTTACTACTATCGCGCATCTATTTTCGATATCATTGGATGAAAAATCGATGAGACATGGCCGCAACACCTGCGGGACTGCCCAAGGCAGTCGCTATTCCTACGCGAATCCTTATTAGGACATCGCGGCCAACCGCCAGCAACTGTCCCAGTTTCTGTCAACAAGTCAACAGCCGTTCTTTCTACGATCACCGGTCTGCGTCGCCTCCAGGTCGTTCTCACAATGCTCTTCCTTCGAAAAAAGAGCCTCTCCGCTTCGGGGCTAAGGTAAGTCACTGAGAACATCTATATAACCGAAGGTCATCTGCTCATGCGATACAGGAATTCCATGCTTCCGCGACACAACAAGCAATGAAAGATCCCTACAAAGTCCTCGGAGTCGATAAGAACGCTTCCGCAGCCGATATCAAGAAAGCGTACTACGGAATGGCCAAGAAATTCCACCCCGACACGAACAAGGAGCCAGGCGCCAAGGATAAATTCGCAGAAGCACAATCGGCTTATGAACTGTTATCTGATGCGAAGAAGAAAGAAACCTACGATCGATATGGTTCGGGAGCATTTGACCAGAATGGAGGATTCGATCCGAATGCTGGTGGAAATCCGTTCGCCGGAGCTGGGGGTTTCCATGGTTTCGGCGGTGCTGGCTTTGGCGGTGGTGGTTTTGGCGCTGGATTCTCTGGGGATATCAATTTCGAAGATCTCTTTGGTGCGTTTACAGGAGGTGCTGGGCGTGCGGGGAGACGACGAGCATCACCACACGAATCTATACTAGTGGGAGAGGATATCGAAGTTCAAACGAACATATCCTTTATGGAAGCTGCAAAGGGAACCGGCAAGGATATTTTCATTACGCCGCTTGTTGAATGTAAGACTTGCTCAGGAAGCGGTCTTAAGAAAGGCGCCAAGCGATCTCAATGCAAGTCGTGCAATGGTTCCGGTACTCGGGTTCATTTCATGCAAGGTGGATTCCAATTGGCTAGCACTTGTGATGTCTGCAATGGTTCCGGGATGGTCACCCCGCGTGGTTCAGACTGTGGCACTTGCAGTGGGCAAGGCGTAGTCAGGGATCGACGAACTGTCCATGTGGACATTCCCGGTGGAGTGGAGGATGGTATGAGAATTCGAGTTGCCGCAGAAGGTGACTCTCCTCCAACAGGTGCCGCAAATGCCGGTACACGAACACAGCGCGGTGACCTCTACGTTTCAATCCGTGTCGCGCCAGACCATCGCTTCAGCCGTTCCGGTTCTGATATTCTCTACACTGCCTCACTACCACTGACTACTGCTTTGCTTGGTGGAGAAGTGACGGTGCCGACACTTGACGGTGAAGTCAAGATCAAGGTCGCCACTGGTACGGGTACTGGTGATCGCATCACTCTTCCGGGGAAGGGTATGCGCAAGCTTGGTGGTCGAAGCCGTGGCTTCACTTCGACTGGTGACCTTCGGGTGGAGTTTAAGGTTCAGATGCCAAAGTACCTCAATGAAAACCAACGAACAATTCTTGAAGTATTGGCAGATGAGATGGGCGATAAGACTGCTAAGCGTATCATGAATGTTGCAAAGGACAGGTCTGTTTCCTAAATCGCAATTCGTTGCAGATAGAAAATACTGACACCTCACAGCGACACCCCTCCCAGTTCCGGCACCGGCGGATCAACAGAAGATTCTCACAAGAACGAAGGCTTCCTTAAATCCGCATGGCACCGTCTCACCAACCAACACAAGTCTTCAGACCCTAAGACCACTGACGCATCGAAGAAAGACGCACCAAAGAAGGGGAACGACGACCATCACGACGAGCCCAAGAAAGCTTCCGAATCGGGCTAAGCTACTTGCTAGTTACTATCTCTGTACATTTTACACTTCATTTTGATTTGCACAAATTAGATTCATAGCGTTGGCGAGTTGGTGTTGTCATTTACGGCGGTCATTTATTGTTTGGTTCGAGTTGTCGAAAGCCATGTATTATAGTTAGAACCCGGCCATAGTATATGTGAATAATCACAACCCCTCTCTAGTTACCGTGACTCGACAAAAGTATTCTCGATATTATAAAATGCGGTATAGAATAATGCCCAGTGCCGTGCTCAGGCAGCTTTCCTTCAACTGCATCAGCCAATAGGACGACTATCGCAACACTTGATCGAGTATCGGCATCTTTCTTCGCAATGCAAATAAAGTCTTTTGCTCAGAAACGGCTTAAACACGACCACTTCACGCGCCAATCAGTGTGCTCGGGCTGATCCAGGGGCGTGACAGCGGCTCTCGACGTGCAGCACAGGATCCAACCAGAGCGCCCTAGCGAGACTGTCGCGAATGCTTCGGCTTGCAGGCGCCTAACTGTGTTTGTCTGGGCAATTTGGTGTGGTACGTATCTTCAGCTGCCACCACTGTGTTCAGTCAGGATATTGATAACGCATTTCTTTTTCTGCATCACTTTGTTCGGGCTGTTGCTGTTGAAACATTGCTGAGTCAAGAATCCCTAGGCCGTGCTGAGGGAAGTCAAGCTAAGCTAAGCAGGCAGGTACCCCACACCGAGCCCGTCCCGCCTGCCTGAACAACTGACGTATCCCAAGTCAACATCATTTCTAATATACATCTTCCTCCTTTTTATCTCTCCTGGACTATTATTTCATTCTCGCGGTAGGAGCTTCTGCTCCTATCTACTACTACCGTCACCATGAACCAGTCTCCCATGCTCTCGTGTCCGCTCAAGCAGACCAACGAGATCGACTGGGTCCAGCCACTCAAGGATTATATCCGTACCGCCTACGGTGACGACCCAGACCGATACCAGGAAGAATGTGCGACTTTGAACAGATTGCGCCAGGATATGCGAGGCGCGGGCAAGGATAGCGCATCGGGGAGGGATCTGTTATATCGATACTACGGACAGTTGGAGTTGCTTGATTTGCGGTTTCCGGTGGATGAGAATCATATCAAGATATCGTTTACTTGGTAAGCTGACACAATTCGAGCAATCCGCGGAATCTCTAGCTAACCCTCGGTTGACAGGTACGATGCCTTCACGCAGAAACCGACGTCGCAATACTCGCTTGCATTCGAGAAAGCGTCTATATTGTTCAACATCTCCGCCGTCCTTTCCTGCCACGCCGCGAACCAGAATCGAGCCGACGATACCGGATTGAAGACGGCGTTCCACTCGTTCCAAGCTTCGGCTGGCATGTTTACATATATTAATGAGAACTTTCTTCACGCGCCTTCAACGGATTTGAGTCGACCTACAGTCAAGGCTTTGATCAACGTTATGCTAGCGCAGGCACAGGAAATATTCTTGGAGAAGCAGACTGCCGATGGGAAGAAGTCTGGCGTTCTTGCCAAACTTGCCAGTCAGGCTGCATGGTTATACACACAGGCCGCCGAGACAGTCCAGGAATACGTCGGAAAGGGATTCTTTGAAAAAGTGTGGTCGCTCGTGATACAGGCAAAAGCATCGCACATGGCGTCAGTCGCGAGTTTCCATCAGGCCAACGCTGATTCAGAAAATAACTCGTATGGAATTGCTATTGCAAGGTTACAGCTAGCTGCGAAATTATCCGCCGCGGCGGTAACGTGGGCCAAGTCGTTCCCTTCCTCTGTGCCTGCGAATTCCAACTTGGTTTCGGAAGACGGGGCTAGTTTGATGGAGGAAATCAAAAGACATCAGGCTATTGTTGAGGAGCAGGTTGCAACGATGATACGAGATAATGATTTCATCTACCATCAAGGAGTGCCTAATGAAGCAGGTCTGTCGGCTATTGCGAAACTGGCCGTGGCCAAGGCCATACCTGTTAGCGAGTTGTATCAAGGACAGGATATTCAGCGCATCATTGGTCCGGATATTTTCCAAAAACTGGTGCCGATGTCTGTTACCGAGTCCGCCAGTTTATACGATGAAGAGAAAGCCAAATTGATCCGAGCAGAGACAGAAAGGGTCGAAACTGCCAACGGAGAAATGGCAGCCGGTTTAGACTACTTGAAACTACCCGGTAGCTTGAATATTTTGAAGGGAGGTATAGACCAGGAAGTGACAGTGGATGAGGAATTCCGCAGGTGGTGCGAAGAGATGGCAGATCACCCAGGATTTCATAAAACTCTGGACGAATTGCAAGACAGCAAAGCCAGTATCGTTGATTCACTAAGTCAGTGCACGCGACAGCTGGACATGGAGGAAAGCGTATGCGAAAAGATGCGATCAAAATACGGGGCGGACTGGACGCAGCAGCCGAGTTCACGTTTGACATCGACGCTTCGCGGTGAAATTCGAGGTTTACGAGACACAATTAATGAAGCCGGGGCGAGTGATACCCAATTGAATGCGACCTTAAAACAATATGAAGCCGATTTTGATGAAATGCGGTCAGCTGGAGAGACGGACGAAGCCGATGTCCTGTACCAACGGGCTATGATCAAAGCAGGCGCAAAACAGAAGATGTCTCGAAATGGACAGGCGAGTCCGTACTCACCGGGTAATGAGGGTTCATTGCTTGATGATGTGGATGATGACGGTAGTTTATCGGTTGCGGAGCAGATTGCTAGGGTGGAGGAATTACTGAAAAAGTTGAATTTGGTAAAGCGTGAGCGGGCGCAGGTCTTGAAGGATCTGAAGGAGAAGGTACGTCTTCAGTCTCGGCGCGCGGGCAAAATACTGACAAAGTACAGGTCCATGAAGACGACATATCGAATGTGCTCATACTCAATAAAAAGTCTTTAGGGAACGGGCAAGAGCAACAATTATTCCAAGCAGAGTTGGAAAAGTTCAGACCATACCAAAACCGCATCATCAAGTCGAACCATACACAGGGCTCATTGATGAAAGAACTTACAAGGACATACGGCGATTTGTTACAGGATAAACGAGTTCGATCTGAGCAGTCGAAATACGAGACTATAACACGACAGCGAAACACGGTAATGGCGCGATACAAGAAAATCTATAATGCTTTCCGCGATCTGGTCTCTGGGGTATCTCAAGCAACCAAATTCTACAATGAGATGCAAGAAACAGTGGACAACCTACGCAAAAATGTGGACACATTTGTCAACAACCGTCGATCAGAAGGAGCGCAATTACTCAGCCAGATAGAGCAGGACAAGAACAACAGTGCTTCGGGACAGGAAGATCGCGAAAGAGAGAAACTGAGGCAACTAATGGAACGCTTATCGACTGAACCAGCTGCTGCTCCAAGGAACACATCACCAACAAAACAATCCCGACCTCAGCCACCAGTCAAGGTATCAAGCAGCGGTACAAAATCGCCATCACCACACTACCACCACGCAACACCCGTGGCACCTCCACCATCCCAATCACCGGCTCCAAATCCATACGGACAATACGCACCCAACCCGATGGCAGGATACTACGGTGCAACACCCATATCTGCATTCCAGCAAGGCGCCGCCACGCCTCTTTCGGGAGGATATAATCCCATGGCATACCCATATCAAACACCAGTCTCACCTCCCCCAAACCAAGCCGGTCTATATTACCATCAACACCCTCACCCCGGAACATCCACAACTCCAGTCCCCGTACCTTCATACCCCGGCTACCCAACAGCCGGTACACCCGCCCCTCCTCCACCGTCACATACACCCCAGTTCATTCCACCGGGTTACATCCCCCCTCCTCCACCCCCACGACCAGCAGAAACCCAATACCCGCCTTCGACAGGCGGTGCATACCCTTCTGGTCCGGGTGGGTACGCGCAGAGTCGACCTCCTTATGGAGCGGTTCAACCGCATCATCATCAACATAAGGGCAGTCAGGCATCACCTAATAACGATCCGTGGGCCGGGTTGAATTCATGGAAATAGTCTCCGTTCATCATCTTGGTTCTATTTTATAAGTTGCACGCATGTCTAGTTGATGCAAGTTTGGCCTTTTCTTAGAATAGTTCTATGTCGTGTTATTTGATAATTTTGTTTATTTATTCAGTTCGTGTCATCCGGTCCTGGTTTTTATATTAAAAAAAGTTTCCTTTCTGGATTGTATCTGTATGTTTCGCTTTTCAACTGCCGAGAGATCACATCAAGTGCTTTATCGGGAGGGCTTGACACTCCGTGCAAGGATGCAGCACTGGCCTGGAAGCAGACCATCTATCCCTTATTTCGCGACGGGAAATGTTAATGGTTCGCAGGTGAAGGAACTTGGAAGACTCATCAAGGAGAAATCCTGAGATATTATAATGCTCCCTGTGCCGGTCCTAGCAGGCGTAGTGGTGATGGTGCCGAGTCTACGAAGCATCATTTGAAAGACGTTATGATCCGCTCTCTAAGTAAAGGTAGCTGTTAGGGTTGCAGAAGTGAATTTTAGAAATTTTTTACTTTTTTTGAGTCTTTTCCTCAGGTTTTGAAATGTTATAAGATATAGTCTCCAATGACCACCTTCTTACGGGACAAAGATGCCGAAGAAGCTGACGTTTATAAACTTCTCTCTTAGGCCGGAGATCATCATAGCGGGCTGAGACTGCTTGAAGTCGATGAGAATGCCCTTGACTGGTGGTTTTGGTTCTATTGAGCTTCCGATTGCTTACGGCGCAGACACAATATAGCAAGAATGATTACTGGCGCTTGAATTGCTGATGTATATTCTTTCATCATCTGAAGACATTATATGCTACACAAATAGCGTGGTCAACTGCTATGAGCTCTTCGTACATAAACCAGTCTATACCATCAAGTGTGCTCGGTATGTGACCGTTTAAACACACAAACCCGATTCTTTATACTGGGCAGAACCACCCAAGTAAAAAATTATTTCCCACTGCTCGCCATATGCCCATGATCTAGTCCTCGCTCTCTTCTAGCCAGTCCACTCCAACGATACGTCATCCAAGGCAGCCACGACAACCTCTTTGCCAATCCTACTGCCACGCGCGTGTTCATTGAACTATGTAGTTGCTGACAATGCTCCAGTCGCCTTGTCCCCAAGCGGATTTGAGCTTCCAGGGCTTAATCTTCCAGATTCCCTCCTCAGCATCCTTGACGAGCTCTAGCCAGTAACGGCCGGGGTAAATAGAGATATACAGCGTCTGACTTCATACCCTCTCCAGACGCGAAAATGTTGCACAAAAAGATGAGCATGTTGCTTCCGCTCTCTCGACTCTCCATCTAGGATGTTTGATACGTAAGTTTGTTGACATAAATGACTCGTATCTAACTTGGAGATTTTAAAGTATAGCTTTGGGAATTGATAGCATCATCAGTGAAGTGAATGCCGATCTGAAAAGAGCTGGCTTGTCTGTATCAAGGCCGACTGTCGTTAGGGTCTGGCCGAACACGTGATTCAAACCACAATGATGAGTTAACTGATGTACTCCGTATGTTCGATATAATCGAGATAAATCAACTCGAGTCATACGATGAACAGGAGGTAAAGGGAGAAATACAAGATAAGAAAAAGGAAACCACTCAGCTTTTTCGGCTTTTAGGGCCACTTGGAAAGCCTTCATAATATCCGCGATTCTTGTCAGTCGTATAAAGGAGGTTAACCAAGAGTCTAGCAGGAAGAATGATACCGTATAGGTATTACTTGACAATTGTGCTACATGGAATAACTAGCCGGTAACTATCAAATGCTTGCTTGCTTGTAGCTGATCAAAAGGCGGGATCAATTGATACCTAACTATACAAAGGATCATATTTTTTTACTACACTATCTCTCTCCAAAAGACTTGGAATGACTTTGTAAAATCAGGTCCTTCCTTCAAACCATTTCATCGAGCAACAATTGGACATCTGGAGACTCAGGGGGAATCATGCAATAATTGATTGCGTTCCTCCAAAGGTTACTACTATGGAATATCCTGATTCAGTACTTCGGAAAAAATTGTCTTAAGTCTACCTGGTATTATATATTCTTAACATTCACTAATACCTACAAACTCCTGTAACAGTCGGATTTTATTGCCGATAAGGAGTGAGTTCTGCCTCAAGGATTTAAAATCGGAGAGGATGGGACACATTTGACAATTTACTATATAGGAAAAAAAAAAAAACAGATAAGTCGCCTCTTTTACGCAGCTGCTCTTAGTTATAACTTCACCCAAATCGCCGTACGGAAATATTCATGCTAATTGGGAAAAAAACAAAATGGGCACCTAGGTAGAAGTCCATGTTTGAAGAAAAGTGAGAGAGATCGATCTTCTGGATATATCTTAACTGGGAAAGAGTTTTACGTCTTAATTTTCTCTTCATACGAAAAGGGAAATCTTTATAAGATCAAGACCTTGATACATTTTAATCGGATTGCTTGGAATTTAGGAAAGTACACTCAGATGGATACCAAGGTAGATCCCCTTCAACCTTGGAAGTTGGGGATATCCATACCTACCTCAGCACCTAGTACTTGAGTATCAATCTGCCTGCTAGACCAGTTGATGTAGGCAATATACATCCAGAATCGAGTAGGTAGATGACTCTGTGTCTGACTTCGCAAACATAGTTAGCATCTATACATCACAACATTGAATCATGAAAAATAATTCCTCAATAGTTGAAATACGTATATACGCAGATACCAATCCTAAAGCTTCAAGAGAGAAGAAAAGTTTGAGCATGTCATAATTAATCTATTGTCTGTAGCATGGAAAGTAATCCGCTACTCACATCACAGCAGCCACACAAGGTAAAAGAAATAGAGAAGAGAGAATGATCAACATCAGACCATTGTACGGATTCTGAGTGGAGTAAAAAAGAAAAGAAGAGAAAAGGCTTGAGCTTGAGCTTGAGCTTCGGTACAAAGGAGGTAGTAAGAGAAAGACAAACGCAAACAGTAAAAAAAGAGATAACATGTCTATTGAGTAAAGAAGAAAATCCCACATCCCATCCCGATCTATCATGTATTTCGACTCCATAAAAAAGAAACAAAAGGCAGAAACAAACCGCGCCGCGATGTATGCAAAGCGAAGTAAAATAATCAAAACAAGTCTATTCCGTTAATATTTCATTGCTGATAAGTGTGTATCGTTGAGAAGAAAGGGCAAGAAAGAGGCTATAACTCCATCACGGAACCGTTGACGGACGGAGTGTTGGAGGAATATCCGTTCGGAGCCAACATGTCCTGCACCGGGATTTTAGGTACTTGCGGAACAGGAAGCTTACGCTGGGTGCCGTCGGGTCTGCTCATGATGTCCGTGATGCTGGGTCCACCGTGTTGCTGACCGGGGTTGTAAACATTAGGTCCCTCGGCTTGAGGCTCCATTGGTGCGAGTGCCGGAGTGTGGTGTAACGACAAATGACGGATGGAAGGTAATTGCAAATCAGCGGCACCATAAGGACGCAAACGAGGCGAGTGTGCTGGAGTTGCGAGAGGAGTGTGGTCGGGGGTAGGCGACAATGAGTCGTGAGAGAAGGTAGGCGAGGATGGCGCAGTCGAGTTTGGTGAATTAGGACGAGAGCGCTTAACCCGGTGATGTCCGTAGTTGTCCTCATCCTCGTGAGAATGCGACCGGCTCATGCTCTGAGAAATGGCATAGGCGGAAAGCGATGGCAGACGTCCAGGAGCACCCGAGTATCGAGAGCTGAAAGGGTAATGACGAGACGAGCCTCCGTAGTGATCGCGCTCGACTTGTGAAGCCGCAGTCGCGAGCAAATTAATATCCATACCAGATGAAGCACGGTCGCTGTTGCGTGAATAAGGACCCAGACCCGCCCGCAAATGCGAGGTGTAATTGGTGTAAGAGTGTGGAGGAGACACATCCGGAGATCCGACCTGAGACACTGGAGCCGAGCGAGTAATGGGCTTGCTTGGAGGAGGCATCATCGAGGCAGCAGCGTTGAGCATACCCGAATCCTGACCAGCCGCCGCAGCCGCAGCAATATGCTGAGCTTTGTTACTTCTTCTCGAGTTGGGGTTGTTGTGAATGCGCGAGTGACGAGTCAATTCATCTGAACGACTGAACCGTTTCGTGCAGCCTGGAAACTGGCAGGCATGGGGTTTCTCGCCGGTGTGAGTACGAATGTGACGAGTTTGGTGCTCTAGACGATGGAAAGCACGATCGCAAAGAGGACACTTGTATGGACGAGGGAGGTCCTGTCGCACTTCCTCCGCGGCGGGGCGGGCACCCTTCATGAGCGGTGGGAGCAGACTGACAGAGGACGCCATTTCCTTGTCTGAATTGGAGTTTGTGCCGGTAGTAGTGGTGGTAGCAGGTGAAGATGTGTTATCTGTAGACTCGACAGAGTCTGACTGTGGGTTCAGCAGATTGGAAAAACCCACTGACGAGGATGACGGTGACATGTGAAGAGACCTGGCGGGTGACGGGTTTAAATAAGCTGGGGAAGGAAGCCAGGGAGTCGAGCGCTCCAGCCGAGGTGATCAACAGGGTGGTCGATGTAATAAGACGTCGATCCTCCTTGATAGTGGCCTGATCGATCTTTGAAGCAGTGGCAGTGTGGTGTTGTTGGCGTGGTGAGTGGTGGTATGGTGAGGCGAGGTGGTGGAGGAGGAAAGAAAGTCTGGAGAAGAAAGAAGAGAAAGAAAATCTGGGGAGTGGCAGAGTAAGTAGGCAGGCAGGGGCGCACGCAGGGAGATGTAAGGACGAGGGATGGAGGGAATGGAGGGGAAAAATGTTAAAATGGCTGCTGCTCTTTTCGACGGGTGGATCGGGAACGGGGGGTTATCCGAGCTTACCAGCGACAGACAGAGACAGACTCAATCAGGAGATTTCTTCTTTAGTGTACGTAGCAAGTACGGAGTACCGCGTGGGGGAACCCTTTGACTGTCGGCCAAGTGATTGGGGGGCAAAAAAGAAAAGTTTTTTTTTTTTTTTTTTCGTTTCTTTTTTTCGGTTTTTACCCTTGAAAAATTAACCAAGCACTGGCTGTCTGGGCTGTCTGGGCATTGGGCAAAGGGTGACAATCAGCTCGGTTCAGCTTGTGCCTCACTCTGTTACAGAGTCGCAGATTTTTTTTCTCCTGGCAGCGTTCTCACCGAAGAGTGGCCGAACTGGTGGTTAGTGTGGGCAGATGTATTTTTCGTACGAATATTACGAGAATAAGCGCTGAAAAAGAGTGGGCTAGTGGAATGTGGGGTCTGGCTGCTCCCAAAACAGCAAGACAAAACGCGTCTAAACCGGATTGGGAAGCGAGGCTGTGGCTTTTATCCACTGCGGTGCGTGTTCCAAGCGGTTACATTTGCATGATGGCCCGGGTATCGCGGGTACGGCGCAGATCTGGAGTTACGTACTCGATAGCATGTACATGGTTAGTAGCATGTGTACGAAGTATACAACATGACCACTTAGAGGACATTTTTAATATAGAACAGACAGAGTCGTTGATGAGAATTGTATCCTTAATAATTAACCCCACCCTGTAAGAGATTGTCTGCATCTCGCTGAAGAGCAAACAGCATCGTATCGTCATCCACGGGCTGGATTCCGGGGCAAAGATAGGACTAGAGCCAAAGCAGTAGCTCTATCTTTAATACGCCGATACACTTTGATACGTATTATACGTGGTTTACATGCTGGGTAATAATACCAATTCATGATGACGAGACTTTGCCCTGGAATGATGATAGGATGAGGTGATATCGCACGCAGATCTGGGGAACCATACAGCGGCGCATATTATAGTGCAATCAAATAGTCCCTGCCGCTATCTTCTTTCTTTTTTCTTACACTCCTACATAGTACAGAGTCTAG
Organism: Talaromyces verruculosus; assembly: GCA_001305275.1. NCBI lineage: Eukaryota > Fungi > Ascomycota > Eurotiomycetes > Eurotiales > Trichocomaceae > Talaromyces > Talaromyces verruculosus. The sequence continues at coordinate 66,600 of LHCL01000040.1, read as the reverse complement.
TTTACAGAGTTGTATGTACTATGTAGTACATATTGCAATCGTCGCATATCTGTCGCGACCGGAGTACGTGCGGAATACATCGTCCTCATTCTGTAGGCAGATAACGCAAGCGACCATGTGAGCAGGCCAGCAACAATCTTGGAAGCACCTATCAAGTCCAAGTCGATCTACGGAAGATCCCACAAATTGTTCATCGTTATCTAATAAATTCAGGTCACACATTAGGTAATTCCACCTGGTTGCGAAAACCGGGGCTCCGTAATTCTGTATTGTATTGTAAACGCTGAATGTCATGAATTTTCCCCCTATCAGCGTCGGCGGCATTCTCGTTTCCGTCACGAGAATTCTTCGGAATGTCGCTCTTTGCTTCCGTCACCGTCTGTTTGGGCCAAGATAATCCGGGGGGTGGTACGACTCCGTACTTACAACATAGTAGTGATGATCACATCAATTCTAGTCTATACTCAGGCCTGGATTTACTGCTCATAATCATCAAGTGTTTGTCAAATGACTATACAAACAAAAGTCTTATGACTATGTCATCTAACTTATCTATCTACAATTCTACATACGCACCTGCCGTCTATCTAGAAGATAGGTTATTATCGGATGCCTATCTATCACGGAACACACCGTAACAATCACCTGCGCCTCCAGACGGCGTATCAAGATAAGAAAACCCGCACTAATCCCAATCAGGGCAGCCGAACATCCCCAGACTACATAGTGTCTATTCGTACGTGCGTACTCCGGATAATGATCGGACTGTTTTCCGTCTATTTGTTCAAGTCACAGCCAAATTCGTATCATCCAGTGACATTTGAGGGGGAGCATGGAACTCTCAAATGATACTGTCGTGTGACAGCTACTTTACGAGATTAATTGATGGCGTTCGTACCTGACCCCAGGATATGGTTACATGTACCTAAACATCGAGTTTGCTGCATGATCTAGTGTCTTTACTAGTAGTACTTTGGCATCAACATATTGGCATTAGGTAAATACATTATTCCACACCGTACTATGTAGTAGGCACTGCATACTCCGGATTATCTCAAATCTTATTTTTGATTCATTCCTGGTTGACTATCAAGGCTCAAGCAACGGAGGTATATCGGCACAAGCACTGAAATATTGTAACCAGGTGGCGAGTCTGAGCACGTTGATTGGGTACGGGGTTACTCCAGACTATCTCAGTCCCGAGACTATCAATATGGAGTATGTGGATCCCTTAAGTTACGGCGTAGTGTTATCTCAAATCTACAAAGCTATTCCGTAGAGGACACCTTGCCTTAACATTAACCGGAATTTCAAAATTTGAGGAGAGCGAAGGCAGACGTGATATGCGAACCATTTACCGCGATGACTCCAAGGGTAAATTCCGCTCATTCCATGGGCAGGAGGCGACTTACCGGGGTATTTATGAAGTATGGAGTACTACGTAGCCGATCGCTTAGTTACCCCAAGTTTTGAGTCTTTACGAAGATCTCGTCTCGAGATGGGATCCATACATAGTACAAGGGATTGCCAAACCGTCCCCGTTTCACATTGCAGTACCTTTGAGCCAAGGTAAGCATTTATATAAATCCGAAAAAGAGACGGAAAACTTCGCTATTCGATACGGACCTAGGTACACAGGTTCCGTGCCGCATTCGGCGGCTATTGATATCGGTAAATTACTTAGGGTTTGACTCGAGCCTGCGGAATCAGGCTTCCGTATTCTTCTCGACATCGTCAGGATGAACAAACATTAAAATCGTTGGAGGGAGAGACGATAAATAAACATAACTAATGAAAACATAGCTACTTATTGATGGATGCATTCAAATTCTTTATCTCTTCTTCTGCAGACTCTGCGCAAAGGGTAGAAAACCGCGACGATCTCTGCAACCGTCATCCGATAGAATCGAAAGACCAGTTCAGCCGTCATTAGCCGGCTATTCTTCCTATCTTTGTTCTTCCAAGGTTAACCAGAAGAAAGAATATAGCCGATTTCGTATGCCTATTGTCTGTCGCGAATCGCGATTGCGGCCGCAATCCAGGATTTAGCAGGCAATAATCGTACCCCATACATGACTGACTAGATTCTAGCTTACCCCATATCTTCGTTAACAGAGTTTCAGGACATGCAGAAATTGCACCATGTTGACGACTTATGCGACGATCCTTGTGTGCGTATCTCCGCAATCGCAGATCCTTGGATTTTCGGGGTTTGAGTGAAGAATCGCACAAAAATGGTACGTACGTACGTAGAAAAATGAGTCCAAGCTCAGCTTTGATTTAACCATAATCTGGAATATTCTATTGATAATAAAAATGCAGTTACCTATCAAAGCCAGCGCTTCGGTAAAATCTATAATACTACTCCAATATCACACATGAGCATGACATGAGATGACACATTAATTCTCCCATCTACTACTAAGTTATGTAAGATCACTGGCAAGTCTGACACCAAGGTTTCACCACCAGCAGACGCCCCGGGAAAACTCTCCCGCGAATCCGGGGTTTATTTACCCTTGCCTTCTGGGCTCCTCCTCTAGCCTCCTAGATTCCTAACCAGGTGTTAAGGGTGCATGTACGTAATCAGCTGAAGACTGAAGTAGGAAAGTAACTATATTCCCCAGGTATTATGCATATGCGCATGTAGGGAATGTGCGTTTGTCTGGAACTTTGCTTATCAGCGCCGCCCCATGTATATAAACCCAGGGTCTAGACAGGTAAGTGGCAAGCGCGAGTTGCGCGATGAAATTTATTCACCTGCCTATGTACCTAGGGATGATAAGATAACGGCTGACTTCCAGATGTCATGACATACATGACATGTCACAACCATCATCCATGAAACAAAGAAAAATCATCAGCGGATGAATAAAAAGAAGGAATTTTACTCCGCAATACTCCGTCGACTCGACAATCAAAGATTACTACGAAAGAAAAAAGGAAATGCGGAGATTGGCTCGGACGGACCCCATGGAGTATCCCGATATACCCCCAAGCAAATATCCGTGGACCATCAAGTTGTCCACAGCTGATACAACCGCAACTACTACTACTAACTGCATATGCCATATCGCCCCGATCAGAATACAGACGTAGGTTTACTAGGTTATTCCCTTTTTGGTTGTGAGGAAGGGATAACCAGCTGAAACAAGGCGTTTGAGGTCCCCAATCAATTACGTAGTATCGCCCCGACTTACGGTCTTGGGGAGGAGTCAGGCCTGGATTAACGGTCGCGGAGAGACTACATATCGCGGACACTCTCCGAGTCTCGAAGGGGTGCTCAAAGGAAACAAAAATGGATGGTTCTAGACCCGATATTTAACCGCGACGGAAAAATGTGAACATACCTGGGTACGTAGTTACCTGGTCGAAAAAGAAAATATATGTCGTCATTATCATCAGTTTTCACATGCTAATTTTCTCTGAATAAAAAAGGGCTTGTGGACACGCACTTTGGTTATGGGGTTGGTACGTACGGTACGGGGTACAAGTGGACGGTACAAAAAGGGACGCAGATGGTGTACACGGGTAATTTCGGACTGTGCCACTGTCCACTATGGAGTACGTACCTGGGCTATGAGATAATGGATTGTGAGGTTCCTATCAACTGAACACGTGTTCTCCATGACTGACTGACTGACTGGCGTTGCCAGCTGAGCATCAAGCGATCAATCAATCTGTGACTGTCAAGCCAACAGTCAAATTGAGCCTAAATATCGACATGGCAGACAGAAGGAACTAAGTCTTTTCAACCTTTGCTAGAAAAGATATCGGCAAAATAATCGGCATCCAAACCTGTCTCCCGAGTCCAAAAGAAAAATCGGTCATCCCGACCCGAGTCAACTCGACTCGGCACGCCGGGTGGAGCTCAACCCTCAAAACTTTTCTCCTTTTCTCCATACGTATCAAAACTCTTCACTTTTGCTTTATCCACTTCGCGGACTAACTTCTAAATACCGCGGTGAACTAACCTCGATATTGATACCGGCGGCCTCCAGACCGCAAGGTTCGCCTGCCACCTGCTCGCCTCGTTCTCATTCCCCACGAACAGCCATTTTGCCGAACCGAATGCCGTGGCTTGTACGTAGTCTCATTACTCTCTTACCTGGTGTAATTCCGGTTTGCGGCGGTTTCCCTGTTGCTTGTTTTCCATGTGGCGTGGCGTGACCTGACCTGACGGTACCCGACGATACGACTATTTGCTTTTACTACATGCTCCGTAGTATACTACGTAGTAGACGGTTTTTGGGTAGTGGATCGTGGATGAGACATGGTGTCTCATTGGTGGTTGATTTGCTCCAGATTTTCGCATATCGTCGGCTCTGATTGTACTCTTAGGCAGTACGTACTCCGTATGGATAGGAGTGCGATGCTCCGTGGTGTGCTCCGCATTACATGCTGCTGCTGCCGCTGCATGCAATTGCAGTGCTCATGGTATGCATACGTTGCCTGATTGCCTTTTAACACACGTACTTTACGCGGTGTACGGTAGTAGGTTCCTTGATTTTACTTACCTGCAAATAACGGAGTAAAGACGAAGCTTTTCAGTGCTGGCCGGTCAGAGATCATACGGCCGATAAGCTCACACCGCGGTAGCACGAACAGAAACTTTCACATGCAGGAACCTGCAGTAGTGTCTTGCGACGGCGTATCCTGTCGAGGATGGGTAGATAGCGTTACTTTTGCTCAGGAGCTGGAGGACTGTATGTAGCTCTAGCTCTAGCTCCAGCTCCGGCATTGGACTAGATGAATACGCTTCGCATTGCGCAAAGCATCAGAACACATACCCGCAAGACAGTACGCAGATACGCATTACGCACAATGTCTTCTTTTTCTCCACGAACCACTCTCCTATCCTGCTTACAACATCTCGATTGACTTTCGAGATGGTGCTCAAAATCGCCATCAGGGTTAGGGTTATCAGACATAAATCATGTGACATCATATCACCAATTCTGTCCCCGTATACCGCTTCTCACATCCACCAATAGCATGCCTAGTCTCGATTAGGTATCATCTGAAGTCAAGACCTTCGATCTACAATTTCCTAGCTTTATCATGTAGATCAATCCAACGCAATTGCTATGATCTCCCTCCAATATCCGCGATATATATATAACGTCAAACTCGGAACCATCCACCGAATAAATCCGCCTTTTTACTCCGAGTTGGAATTGACTAGGAACAAAGAAAGAAAAAAATGGCACCCCCGCGTCAACGTCCACCTCTAAACTCCGTCCTAGGAGGAGGAGGAGGAGGAGGAGGAGGAGCAGGCGACGACTCCCGTTCTGAAGCATCAAGTACAGCGACTGGAGGACCTACATCTCGCGGAGTTCCGGGCCCGAAACCTCGCAAGTTTGGCGTCGCCAGTAGTACTTCAGGTGCTGCTACCACGGGGACGTTGGCAAGCGCGAAAGAGCTCAAAGTTGCTGCTGCGACGGGGGCGGCGGCGGCGGCAGCTTCCTCGGGTTTTGGGCAGCAGGATATGTATGGGCTTGATGGGTTGAGGGATGATTTACCCGGTGTATGTTCATATCGTACCCCCCTACCGTTGTTGTGGTAGAGCTAATGGTTTTTTGATGGATAGATACCATGGCATCAAATGCCCCTCTCAATCCTGCACGATTACAGACACGCGTACAAACTCTCTACACCAAGCGCATACGCACGACCCATATCGAAAATATATTTCTCCTCTGGCATTGGTCTTCGCTCCCCGACGGCTATAGCAGCTAGAAAGGCTGCTCAGGCGATTGCTACTTCCTCATCCTCTTCTTCGAACTCATCGACATCGTCAGGACCAACACATCGCTCTCGCACCACCACCGCAGCCGTCCTCAAGCCAACGACGGAGACGAACCGAGTACACAAGATAAAAAGCCAAGACCGCGTCGGCAAAGAGCAGCTGGCGCTCGCAGTACGCAAACATTTTAATGCGGCCGGGCTGGTGGAGCAGGATGCTATTGCGCGGTTTCTGTATAAGGTGCGCGAGGAAGGGAAGGGGAGGGAGTTTCGGTTGAGGTTTCAGCCTTAACCCTGCTTCTTTACATCTGTTTGCTTGCTTGTTATTTGACTTGTTGATGGTTTGATACCCTGTTTATTATCATTATCGGCGTTTTGGGGATTTGTTTCTTAGAATCTAGTTCTTATCTAGTTCAATATGCTTTATTCTTTCCCATCGACTGGCACGCTCAATTCGTCTTGATCCACGTCCCATTGGAAATCGTCGTCTTGCACTTCTAGAAACTCGTCTTCGTCTTCATCCTCGCTATCCGCGATTTCGTCAACTTTCCGTTTGCGTACGGTTATGGTTGATGTTGACGCTGATATAGACAGGGGTTGGGAGGGCGGTGGACTGTTTCGTTGCTGTTGCTGTTGCTCTTGCTCTTGCTCGATATTTGTGGTAGTGGGAGGACGCAATTCCCGTAATCCACCCTGGTCATACCTGTTAGTCAATCCACCACTCTTAATATCTAAAGGATAAGGAAAGAGGACGTACAGTCTCAATAACAAACGGGAATACATTCCCTTCAACCCTGATACTTATCACCTTCCCACCTTTCTTCATCATCTCCGCATACCTCACTTTCACTCCCCTGCTTCCATTGCCAATGTCCATGTCCAGATATTGAGGGGGATGATCGCGATACAACACGATCCGATTCTGCACACAGGTCTCCCAGGACCCTCCCGCCAACGCTGGGTATAGCGTCGGCCGTGGCAGACCCTTGATTTTCGTATGTGTCTGATTTAGTAGTACAACAGCCAGATTGTGGACAGCAGCAAGTTTGCTGATTCTATTGATCATGTCGCTGGTCACATTCCATTTGCGGTTTAGAAGCCATTGGAGTTGGTGCGCCTGCGCTGGTCCTGATCCTGGTCCTGGTAGCCCAGATCCTTGATCTTGTGGTGTAGGGGCTGGTTTCAAACCTAAGCGAGATTTCAGTTCCGTCGCGTTCGGAAAGTAGGATTGATAAGGGGCGGAGATTGTGTCGATCACGATTAGACTTGTCTCCTTTGGGGGGAAGGTGGGTGGTGGGTGTGTGAATAGTGACAAGAGATGCGGGAGGGAGTGGGCGCGGATGTGGATGAATCGGGTTATGCAATCGTTTAGCTTTGTGTCAAGCTCTTCTTCGGTGGCTTCGTCATTGGTTGTCGTGGTGGATGATTTGAGGTTGTTAATCAATAAATCCCTAAGCCTGGGTGTCGGGATCGGTGAGCCGGTGTCTATTTGCTGTCAGAACGAATATACAGCAGACATGAATGGATGCAACGGACCAATCCATATAACCTTCTCATCCTCCCCGGCCGTCAAGACCCTGGCTGCTATGTTCAACCTACCGATGACAAATCAACTTCTCTTCTTACTTCATCGAGAGAACAGAAAAAGGGCACGAACGAGAAAGAGGTCTTTCCAACACCAGGCGGTCCATAGATTTCCGTGATACTTCCTCTGGGAATGCCGGACGATGGCCCAGGAGTAGGAGATATTGCATCATCTAATCCATCCAGGCCAGTAGACAAGAAATGCGCAAAACTTCCAGGCACAGATGTAGACGCAGAAGGAAGCCGAGTTGACGAGGCACGAAGAGCCTGTGAGGCTGATATTGATGATATCCGAGCTGTATAGCAATGTCAGCATGGCATTCAACTGTGTATGGGGAGAGGGGCGTACGTGTAGTGGCAGACTCGGCTAGGAAGTCATGGTCGGTCATTGTAAATGCATATTCTCTTGCGCATTAGTTTCCTAGTTCCATGTGTAGTACATTATTGCATCAATTATTGGCTTTAATCATTTGCTGTCCGATATCTGATGTGATCTGAAGTGTGCAGCTGGCTGAATGTTTTGACGCGGAAGATCGATCTGATACGCGCCGCTAGCCGATTTTTCGACGACGTCAAAATAACCTACTTACCAACTGGGCTACAACTCATTTAATTATACAAGTGGTATTCTGAAATACAACGTTCAGCGATAACATTTCTGTACACATCACTAATGACGGTAAAGCACCAGTGTTGGCACGTTGTAGAGAATTTCGAGTGAGAGACATATGGCCCTAACCCTAATCTTATCGGGAGGCGTCAAGTCTAACCGGAATGGGCATTATTGATTTCGATCTATAACAGCCTCATCCTCATCCATTATTATATATGCTTGCGAACCGTGAAACTAGGACAGAAATGTTGGATCGTGCAACGTTCTGGCCAACGGCATGAAGCAACTCTCAACTGGTGACGTCTTTGTCTAGGCCAGAGAAGTCCCTCGCCTATATGCTAGCCGAATTCCAATCTGGACTGCACAGTGAACGGGTCGGACTCTTGGCCGAAGAAACCAACATTTTTGACGTCGTATAAGTGGTTCAATAGAATATACCACATTCGGATGTGACTTAGGTGTCGGCTACTCCATTGCCTTGTTGGCCGGCCATGTTGTCTACTGCCTGACTAGGAAGGATGTCACTTACAGAACGAGCTACCTTCTACCAGATCTACATCTACTCGCTCAACCAGTGACTCCTGACAGAGAAATAAACCTGTCAGGTCTACATAAAGCTTCTAGGTACATACATTGAGAAGCAAGATGTCATCAACAAGGATCGCCCATCTTAATTTGGGCTTGATCAAGCATGGAAGTAAGTCGAACATCGACTATCGATTGCCACAATGATCTGACCATGTTTCAAAATGAATAGATACTGGCTTAATACGCGGCATTCCACCTGCTCGCCATGGCATATCGCCCGCGCTCCGTATTCGTCCAACGCATCTCATTCCCTCATCACGGACGTTGACTACTTCTCCTCGACGATATGGAAGGTATGACTCAGCCTACCTAGCAATGGAACATCGAAAGCCCTGAATTGCTGACTGGCCTCATATATAAGTTCGAATCTCACCCTCCTAGAAAGACAACGCCTCCGCCGCCCCGTCTCACCACACATCACAATCTACAAATGGCAATACCAATCCCTAACCTCGATTTTGCAACGCTTCTCGGGCATGTTCCTCGCCGGCGGCGTTTATTTCTACGCAATCGGGTATTTAGTGGCACCCACAATCTCGCCGGGGCTGGCACAAGTCTTTGATCTCGAGACAATTGTAGGTGCTGTGCGTGAGTTACCGGGTTGGGTTAAGAGTGGCGGGAAATTTGCGTTGGCGTTGCCGTTTACATATCACTTTTTTAATGGGGTGAAGCATTTGATGTGGGATTCGGGGGTTGGGTTGGCACATAAGAGGTTGTTTGGGAGATTTGCGTGGATTGTGGCTGGGTGTAGTGTTGTGAGTTCTTTGGGGCTGGCTGTTTTATAGTCTGATATCAATAACTGGTGGTATTGCATTCAAGTTCATGGTAGGATGCTTGGACATTGAAAAATATAATACATCATCACGGCTACTCACCTCAAGTGCAACCTAGGTAAAACGTAGCCTGGCAGATTCTAGGATCCTCTATGTGCATACTGACTTGACATCAAGAAAACATTCATGCTCAACACTTCGGCACACTTCGTATTCCACTCCCTAAATCTTCGCTTCTCTCTCCTCCTTCAACTTCGCAGGTAAAAGCCTCCTCAAAATCTTCCCAGTGGGCGTCTTCGGCAAAGACTGCAAGTGGAACACACCTCCTCTCAGCTTCTTATAGCCTGCCAACTGGCCATCAACCCAAACTCTGATAGCGTCAAGAACTTTCTGTTTCTCGCTATCTGCAAGCTCTACCTTGTTCGGAGTGAGGCTCACGTAAGCCAAAGGAACTTCGGTGGCTTGGGAATCGTCGTAGACGGCGCAGACCGCGGCGTCGATTACGTCTGGATGGCGCAGGAGTATGTCTTCGAGTTCGGAGGGCGCGACTTGGAAACTATGTAGTCATACGACCGGGTTAGTAGGTGGCTAAACAAGTTCTAAGGTTGGACGTATCATCTCAACGTACCCCTTGTACTTGATCATCTAGACAACTGTTAGTAAGAACAAAAACGTCTAATGAGAAAAGAGATAAAATACCTCTTTAAGCCGATCAGTCACCCAAAAGTTCTGATTCTCGTCCACTCTCAGGATGTCCCCGGTTCTGAGCCATCCATCCGAGAAAGTCTGTTCTGTCGCCGCTTTGTCGGCAACATAGCACCTGCAAGTTTGATCAGAACTTGGCTTTTAAAACGATATCTGGGGAAAGCTCACATCATTACTGACGGTCCGCGGATCCATAATTCGCCCTCTTCCCCGGAAGGGACATCTGATCCTGTCTTGGGGTCTACTAATCGCGCCTCTCTGTATGGTTTATGGGTATCAGCAATGAGTCTTCAAGCATGACAGTAGGTAGAATATGCTCCGTGCAACGTACATTCCAGGAAGGACCTTGCCAACACATCCCCAAGCATGCTCTTCTTCTTCTATCTGGTGTATGACGCCTCCCGTCGTCTCGGAGAGTCCATAGCCTATGCCGAAGTTAGCGTATTCGATGGTTGTGCATGTGAAGCTATGTGAAGCTAGGTACCTTGGCAGATACTCGTGTGTGGAAGCCGCTTTTTGAGCAGAAGCTGCACTGATTTCTATTACCATTATTTAGCATGGTCAGATAGATCCAGTCATCTGTAGAGATCTGCAGGGGCGTACTTTTAAAGGTGCAGCGGAGATGACAATTCTTTTCAACGAAGCCAAGTCATATTTCTGAGCAACGGGTGATGCCGCCAGGGCGAGGGCCACAGGGGGAACGATATGTAGGTCTGTGACCTTGAGCTCGCTCGACTTTTTGCAGAATGTCTCAAGGTCAAATGCGGGAAGACCGCAATAGAGTGCTCCAACCCACATGCCAGCTACCACCGATAAAGTTAGGCCATATATATGGCAATCTGACAGTCACAAGTCAGCATATCAAGGACCGAATAACCTCGGGAGTCGAATATATTGGGTGACGAGCTTACAGGGCGCAAAAAATACTTCGCGAACGCTAGAATTGACTCGGGCTGGCATCGCAATCCGCAATATGATAATATTCATGATAAGGTTGTAATGAGAGAGTTGCACGCCCTTCATTTTCCCAGTTGTTCCGGACGAAAAGCATATGGTGCTGGGCACATCCTTGGAGCTTCTGCCTTGGAGATCGAAGGGTGGGAGAGTTTCTCCGGCTTTTGTGCCGATAATGTCATTTGGGAACTACTGCATGTAAGTAAAATACCCCGAATTGCAATAAACCCCCAAAATGTATCCTCTGAGAAATAGTATCATCACTGACCTGAGGTAGATCCTCTACCTTTCTGAGAACAGTCGAAACCTTTGTCTCTGTCATCGAATTCGAAGCCAATGCAGCTTGGACGTCGTCGAGCTTCGGCGCGATGGTGGCGATGTGAGTCGGCTTGACGATCTGGAGCAAGTGCGAAATATCCTTTTGCGTCGCTGATACGTTAACGGGACTACATATTCGTTTGATTAATAACTGAACGAAGCACATTCAACACTAAATCAAGTCTGGGAACGCTGTACTCACGCAAAAACGGCACCCACCCACCATGTCGCATGAGCTAGAATCACAAAGTCATTCTGTCTTTCCGATCAGCCTTCTCCCTTGCCTATCTGGCCATTGCGTTTCTGCACTCACGGAATTGGTGACCAAGGCCATCAAGACATTGCCTGGCTGTAGTCCCCAGTTCCGCAAACCCCAGGCTGCACGAGCAGCATCTTCCCGAAGCGAGCCATATGTAATCGGCTGTGTTGAGATTGTGTCCACATGAATAACTTTATCTGCCGGTACTTCGTCCGGGTTGTATTGCGTCATGAACTGTGCAATTGAGAGATTGGTTGTGCTGTCTGTCGGGAAGACAGGCGAGTGGTAGGATGGCATCTTTGCTGCTTAGGTTTTTGCCTTCGACTGGGATTCCTCCGGACCAACCAGATATAGTTTCAAGGTTTCCCGTTCGATCGGTGGCTAGAAGGGGAGAGACTCGGTGAAGCTTCGCAAGACAGTTATCACTTAATGGGAAATACAACAATTGAGGTGAATCGCATTGTTGTACTCCGTACCGTCTGCCGCGGTTTAATCCGCAAGATCCGGGATTCTAATCCTGCAGGGATTACGGAATAGTCTTCTACTGATTAATTCGGAAAGAGCCTGGACAGTGTTGGTTTCAGGGTCCACACTAGTATGTAGTAACATAGTACTACCCTGTTCCAACTTCCAACTCTGTTGGAGACCTTTACCGATTCTGTAAATGCTTGCAGAGCTGCGGTACGTGCCGCTCATCTAGACTTTCATGTTTCAGTCTTTATTCAGTGTAACTTTTTGCTTTAACTTTTGCGTGAGGAGTAACTTCAGTAGTATGGAGAAGTACACTGGCAGTTAAGTTCCCGGCCCAAGAGCATCATTCCGATTGCTTCGAATTCGATAGTAGGGTGTCTATATATGGAAATAGACCCTGGCGCTTTGCTCCATCTGGCGGCCGAATACGAGGTTGATGTCGCACTGGCCCCTAGGATTGGGGAATCAATTTTCGTTATGCTTACTACTTAGCCACTAGTTACGTGCTCCATACAAGTTCAATTAAGTTGCCAACATGAAGAATTATTAGACGGGATAAAAATCATACAATCAATGCCGATCGCATTTCGTCTACTGTTTCGTCCCCCAGGATAGAGTGATACTAGTGAAACTAATTTTGCCCTCAGTGTCTTAGGTGCCAAACTACAGTTTTGGGTGCGAATTTCTTTCATCGGTTTTCTTATTGAACTCATAAGAAAGATGGTCTACCTATATGTGATCAATCGCTTCGCATTCGACATATTCGATACAATTTCAATGCGAAAAGTGCAACCATGCGCTTTCCGACAGTCTTGACGTACACAACGGCATTTTTGTCTGCTTTGACAAGTGCTGCAGCGCAGTCTTTGCCATCATGTTCAGTACGACAGATCCGCTTCTCGGTTGCTCTCCTTTCTATTTTGTATGCTAACATAGTATTTTAGGCCAAGTGCATAGAGGAGATACTCCCCGAATCACCATGTGCACCAACCAACCAGACCTGTATATGCACCAATGCCATTTTCAAAGAGGAACTGACCGGTTGTGTGGCCGCGAATTGCACCGTCAAGGAGACTCTTAGTATGCATACCATGCAGCAATTTTTGACTGTACTGTTAATCATACTGACGAGTTATAGCCACGCTTAACATCACGAATACAGAATGCGGGGTGCCGGTGCGAGATCTGACCAGACCGAGTATTATTGTTCCGAGCGTGGGATATATCGTTTTGCTGTTTATTGCGTCGAGGATATACACGCGGCTGGTGATGGTGCCGGGCCATAAGCTGGGATGGGATGACTGGACGATTCTTGTACTGGGGGCTGTCATGGTGGCCGTCAATGCAGGCTCTATACTGCGTAAGTACATCTATCGCGTGCTGGAGGACACCAGGAACCGATATCCTAACAAGTCGATAGTTGGACAAGCTGGTCTGGGAAAAGATATATGGACCCTGCAGTTCGACAAAATCACGCAAATCCTGAAGGTATGTCAATGACAGGACAAACCGAATTGACTGGACTGGACTAATCGGTAGTAGATTTACTACATTCAGGAGCTCCTCTATGTCACCGCCATCACTCTTACCAAAATCTGCTTTCTCCTCTTCTACCTACGCATCTTCCCCAACTCGCGGATTCGCTGGCTTATCAATACAACTGCTGGCGTGGTGGTTTGCTACGGCATTGCCTTTCTTTTCGCCTTTGTCTTTCAATGCTCGCCGATTTCTTTTAATTGGATGGGCTGGGATGGGGAGTATGAAGGGTCATGCGTGGATAAGAATGCGTTGGTCCTGGCGTCGGCGGCGATCAATATTGTCTTTGATTTGTGGGTTATAGCGCTGCCGATACCGACGCTGGTTCAGCTGCAGACTTCGACGATGATGAAGTTTCAGATTATTTTCATGTTCTCAATAGGGTTTCTGTGAGTGCCCTGTTCCGCTGGGAGAATATCTGAAGACATACACTAATATCCATGGATGTTACAGAGTCACCGGTGTTAGCATTTACCGCATGGTAATGCTCAAGGAGTTTTCCACAAGTTCAAACCCAACATGTACGTCTACGCTTTCCAAACCCACTCGATTCCTTGAATATAACCTAACATTTATACCAGGGGACAACGCGCCCGGCGGCTTCTGGTCCATCGTCGAAGTGGATGTAGGCGTTTTCATCCTCTGCCTGCCATCTGTCCGAGCATTACTGCGACGTTTCTTCCCCAACGTTTTCGGTTCAACGAATGGAGGCATGGATAGTAGCAGTCGAGCGACGAATCCACGGAAGCCTGGGAGGGCACCATCAGCCGGCGACCCCTTGCACAATACGAGCTTTGTCCAATTGATTGATGTAAACCACGACGGGGAGAGTGCGAAACATTATGAAACAGGGAGAATGCAAAATTATGGGCAGGAGTCTTGATGTTGACATTTTATTGACAACCAGGTCTGTCTTCCAAGAAAAATTGCAGATGCGGCCTGAGAGCGGAGAGCCAATTGTTCGTGGGGGCAAGCCTCTATTCTGGATGACCATTAGCCCTAACTGCTCACTGGCCAGGCTCAGAAATTCAGCGACTCTTTCCCACCGCAACGCCGGCAGTTCGCGCGAGACTCGCGAGCTTTGAACGAATGCCAGAGAGATAGCTGTACTAAAGTAATTACAGCCAGTTAAAACAAAAATCCCATTGACTGGGACAGAACAAATGAGTGGTGGAGCCCTCTCTGTATAGATAACTCCGATCGACCATTCTTCATCCAAGCCCTAATCCGACTGCGGGGAGATGGATGTCATTACATTTGTATATACGCAAGTTTCTATGATAAATATACTATTTTCCACATGTATCTTTTTGCGACACTACTCGGCAGCATACGTTTACATCTTCTCACTACTGTGTACGGTGAATGTCCAGTCTGTTCTCCACATTATTCAGTAGACTCGGTTGGAGTCGATGACTTAGGTTTCATTGATAGGTCTAGCTGATTCAAAAGGAAAGATTCGGGCCGTTTACATAACACGTTCTCCAAATCTGGACAGAATGGAGGAAGCTGTTGGTGTGGCTGGCAAGAGACCTCAAGAGGAGAGCCTGAAGTCAATACTTTTGAGAAGCTCTATCAACCTAAGACAAGAATGGGCCATCGTTAGTCATTATTCTGAGGATTACTCTCATGCTACGTATGACATGTATCGAAATCGGATGTTCAATTTTTATCGTGTAGGTACTATATAAACAAGGTCTCCAACCTTGGGAGTCAAGTGATTATTCAATGATACATACTTCCATCCGAAGGAACCAGCTGCCTCAAATGCTGTGAAGGTCGAAGCGTGAAGGTAGCTACTTATGCCATTTTGGGACTTAGAGGGATAAACATACACTTCGTACCGGTTCAGGTAATATGTTCAGGACGTGAATTAATATATACAAATACACAAGACAATCTAGCTACAGACAGATTACGAGAGTTTCGCCGACTTGCCCTCCCCATTCTCACTGGACGTAGTAGCCGCGTTCTCCGATGCCGCAGCCAACTTATTCTGTTCTTCGGAGGTGGTTGTAGTATCGCCATCCAACAGACGGGTGTCCTCTTCTTCGTCATCATCTTCCTCGGGTAACAGCAGGTTCAAAATCAGCGCTAGTAAACCCGTAACCACGAAACCAGTCGTCATGACCAACTCGATCGCGTCGATGAGACCGATCAATCCCTTGTTGTTACCGGTGTAGGTAAACACGTATGAGAACCAAGTCGGTACGAGTGTGGCGCCCATACCAACCGCAAACGAAGCAGTAAGAATGAATCTGTTACGGCGGGTAAAAGGCGTAGTGGCAATGATACGAATACCAGAAATGGCCACAGACGAGAAGAGGAACGTAGTCATACCACCCAGCACCGGCGAAGGGATAGCCACGAGCGCGGCAGCGAATTTGGAGAAGATGCCCATGATAATCAAGAAGAAGCAGCACCAATACCCGGCTTTACGGTTTGCGCAACGTGTTAGAGCGATGACGCCGTTGTTTTGGGCGAATGTGGACATGGGTGTGATTGTGCAGAGGCCAGCCAGCAAACCGTTGAGGCCGTCGGCGAGGACGCCACCGCGGATTCGGGAGTCGAAGAGTTCGCCTTCGACGTCGAGGCGGGATACGTCGCAGGTGGCTGTTACGTCGCCGATGGCTTCCATCATGAGAACGATGTAGAGTGCCAGAAATGGTAATATTAGAGGGGCGTAGATCTTCAAGGGGAAGGTCTGGACCCAGATGAATGATGCGACGGGTGCTTCGTTGATGGATGAGCGATCAAAGTAGCCACATGCAGCTGCGACGATGCAGCCAACTAGTAGACCCACGGCGACGGAGCAGGTGCGCATAATGGGCGATCCGAAGCGTTCACACAGGATGATAGTCAAAAACACTAAAAAGCCGAGGCCGATAAATTCAGCACTTCCCCAGGGCAAGGCGTGTGGTGCGGTTGCAGAGGGACACAGAGCGGCAGATCCCCCAGCTGCAGCACCATAAAAGCAGGAACCAGCACCACCGGCCCAGTCTTGTAATCCGCTCTGGATCAGACTGACACCGATCAAGAGCACGACGGGACCGGTCACCAAAGGCGGGAAGATGCGTTTGAGAATATCGATCGAAACAAACGATAGACCAATTTCGAGTAAGGCGCAGAGACAGGATGTGCCGAGAATCGCGCCATAACCGTGAGGGCAAGCGAGCTTTGCGCCAGTTTCGGGGTCAATGGGGCAGTATCCGGAGTTATACATCTGAGTCAATGCATTCTCGGCAATGGTCAATGTTGAGAATGATGTACCAGCGACCGAGATCAGACCGGTGCCGATGTAATAGGGCGTTTTTGGGATGCTGAATCGAGTGATTTGGATAGCCGACAGAATACCCGAGACAATCAACGATGTAGAGACGAGGTATTGAGAAGTGGGAGTATCGAAATTGGCGGCTCCGCCGATGATTATGGGGGGTGTAATGACTCCTGCCAGCATGGCAAGGGCATGTTGAAGGCCGAGCAGGAGCGCGAGAAGGACAGGAATCTTATCGTGAAGGCCGAAGAAGGGTGTTCGGGAGCGGGATTTTTTCATAAATGGTATGCGCGGTTTGAAGAGCGTGGCATAGTCGTAGTCACCGATGAGGCCTTCCCTACAGCGTTGTTAGTATTTTTTGTCAATTCGCCGTTGGGATAGACGTACTTGGTGGTGAACGACCGGACGACTCGTCCGAATCGATCTGAGATGGTTCGTTTAGGACCTGTATCAGGCCCGATCTGATCGGGGCCGTCCATGATGCTCGATGATATTGTACAGGAAAATAAAGTGAGTTTGATAGAGAAGAGTAGGGTATGGTAGAGTATTAAATATTCAAAGCTGACAATAAAACGGCGATATTATACCTCGATCAACGAGGATTGTTAATTAGTCGATAAGCCGATAATAATGAAGCTAGAGGTATGTCGTGAACAGGAATAAAAGCATCGTTATATACGTCAGGGTATACAGAGGAAGAAACCGCCGAAGTCCGTTGTCTAGACACTGTTTATCGGATATATTGACTGACACGAGGAAATAGAGATGAAAGAAATTCTTATTACTCGATGTGAAGTTGTAAATTTAGCTGACTTTCAAGTGGTTCAAGTTAAGCTAAGAGATAGGCGGATCCACCAAGCTGATAAACCAGGCTCTTCTGGGAGAATAATGGGGACTTCCACGCGGTTTACCACGCTTAGTGAGTGCGCTAGGGACAATTAGTGCTAGTGGGCGTTGATAAGACTCTGGCTGCTGAGAGGCTCAGAATTGCTTACAGACGCTAATTGAGGTCGCGTTAGGGTCTGCTTAGGGAGTTTTAGGGACTTGGGGCCAAGTTGGTGGGCTGGAGCTCATGGCCAAGCCCGATAACGCTGCTAGAAGTCCAACTGTAGGTCAATTACTCGTGTAGAATGTAGATTGATCATGACATGCTCAATTCAGTGCTATTTCAGAATCAATTCAATATCCAACAGTTAGGGCTAGGGCTAGGGCTAGGGCTTTGCTGGCCTGAGGCATGCTTGTTTTTATCAGCACCAACACTAACAAAGTATGAGAATGACATTATCATCATCGGAAGACATTGACTTAACTACAGATGCCAAACGATAAATCCCCATAAATTGATAACATTGATACGCACTGATCGCGGGGACCAATTAGCAGCTGTTCGTAGTTTAGCCTTTAGATAACTTGAGATTGGCACATCGGGGCACGCCGATACCCTCCCTCTACCGTCTACGACTCATGTATCAGATCTCTAAATACGTTTCTTGTCGCTTAACGGCATCAAATTTGATAGTCTGCATATTCGCCACACAACATACGTACTCCGTAGTCAACCTGTCGGTCAGGTATATCGAGACGATCAGAAAAGATGAAAAAGTCGAGAATAAGTCGACCGGGACGGACCGATCCTGATGCTGTAACTGTGTAGCCCGACGTGATCTTGATTTTGAAAAGTTGCGATCATATTTTCCTGCGAGTCGAACGGACAAGCAAAGAACTATCTTTGGAAGATGCAGAGGATGCCATGAACACTTCCTGGGGCAGCTCGACGGTGGTCTCGTGACCATCCCGACCGAGGGATGCCTCAGGAATGAGGTTTCCAACAATTTCGTCGCCAACCACAACAGCCACTCAGCCTCAAGATGGCAAACAAAGCAGTAACATGACGCTTCCTGTCCAAAAATAGCGACCTTTGCACGTACGTCGTCCACTCGACAGACACTGCCACACCTACAGCTGAGAAGACAAGCTTTGTTGAAGACTGTGGCTGAGCGGTCCCTGCCGAACCGCCATCTATGACATCCTTTTAAGTTCTCCCTGTCAAGACTCCAGGCAATATCTTTGGTCTACCACCATGAACGTTGACGAATAGCCACCCATCGACATCTGGAGGATAGAGAATACAAAATGTCAACCGACCAGGTCAAGCCCGCTATAGCGCACATCTCGAAACTGCTTGTTACGTCGTACATTCTCGACTGGGTTTTCATCGTGTAAGCCCTCTCTCCCCTAGACTGCTATGAATATATTTTCTGACGCTTTTTTAGAGGTCTCGCTGGCATCGGCGCCGGATTCTCGAAATTGACACCCGCACAACAACCCTTCTCCCTCACCGATCCTGCCATTTCCCTGCCCTACAAGCCCACCGACACCGTCTCATCCGGTCTTCTCATCGCAATCGGTCTCGCTATTCCAGCCGGTATTATTCTCGTTTTCAGCTGGTTGTTGGTCCCCAGCAACCCGCGCGCATTACGTAGGGTACCTTTCGCCTTGGTTTGGAGACGCAAAGTATGGGAATGGAACGCAGGTTGGATGGGTCTTGCGCTTGCTCTGGCTGCTACGTTCACGGCTACGCAGGGACTCAAGGATTTGATTGGAAAGCCGCGTCCGGATCTTATTGGACGATGTGATCCAGATCTGTCCAAGATATCGACGTATGCCGTTGGTGGGTTGGGAGCGATGGTGCAGGGAGCGCCGACTTTCGTGACCTACGACATTTGTCGGAATCAGGGGAGTGATTTGAAGAACGATGGGTTTGCGGCTTGGCCTAGTGGACATTCTTCTTGTACGTCTTTGACTACTTACTCTGTTGGGTAAATTGTTGTGCTAATGAGCCTAGTTTCGTTCGCCGGTATGGTATACTTGACCCTTTGGCTATGCGCGAAATTCTCAGTTGTGTTCCCGTACATCGGTCCCTTCGCCTTTGGCGCGAGGGCACCTGCAGCAGCAACTCAAGTCCAAAAGACAGAACATGAACAAGCAACCACCACTTCAACCCCCTTGTCGACATCACCCCGCGACCAAGGCGCGGCACCACCAGTCTACCTCCAAATCCTAGCCTTCGTCCCCGTCTGCGTCGCCTTTTTTGTTGCATGCTCGCGCTACCACGACCATCGCCACGCAGGTTTCGACATCATCTCCGGTTCCGTAATAGGCATTTTCTTTGCCTATATCGGATTTCACATGTATCACTTGCCTCTCCGAAGGAGTGATGGCTGGGCGTGGGCGGCGAGGAGTCGTCGACATGCGTTTTTCAGGGCGACTGGGTATGCGGATTTGACCGTTACGGAGGGATGGGCTGGTAGTGAGGCTATGCCTGCGACTATTCATGAGGAGGTTAGGGGTGAGGAGCAGGTTTGATCTAATCATCTACCTCTGAAACATGCATGATCTATGATCCATGATACTCATATATGTATATGTACGGCATTTATGGTGTTGTTATTACCGCATTATGTACATTATATTAATCTAAATACCTTATCCCCAATCTAATACCAATAGTCGATTCGAGAGTGATGATCATGTCGCCCCCAGCCGAATACTATGCAAATTATTAATCTTCCTAATGACCTTCTGCTCATTCGTCAGATCCACAAACGCCCATTTCCCGCCTCGTTTGAGTTTTATGCCTATGAATACTGCGATGAACACCATCACCTATACGCCAACAACAACCTGTTAGCACCCATCATACCAGCCGATGAGGAAGAACAAGGAGGAGGGGGGGGATCTTGCGACGTACGATGAGATAACTACTCAA
Organism: Talaromyces verruculosus; assembly: GCA_001305275.1. NCBI lineage: Eukaryota > Fungi > Ascomycota > Eurotiomycetes > Eurotiales > Trichocomaceae > Talaromyces > Talaromyces verruculosus. Next base: position 46,011 of record LHCL01000040.1, on the reverse strand, counting down.
AAACGGCATAACATAAAACCCGCCCCAGAGCGCGGCACTATTCGCAATGACCAGCACGAATATACAGCCTGCGAGTGCAGCATATGCCAAAAAGGGTTGTCCGCTGCCGCGGTAGGGGTAGTCCGTTGGATGTTTTGTGCTCCAGCGCCGGACGAGGGAGATGCCTTCGCGTTCGAGGGTTTCGCGGTGAGTTGATATACTACATTCATTCGGGTTGCGGGTTAGTTTATGGTTTACGAGAAGGGAGCGTAAGGGGAGGGGGGAGTACCAGTGATAATAGCGTATAAATGCGAGACAGTTGCAGGCCCAAACGATCAGGATGCCGGTCGAGCCCATTTCGGCTAGGATTTCAACGAACTTCATAATTCACCCCTGTTAGCCACTCACATATGCACTACGTATATCCCTAGGAGGAGAGGGGGGTTACCATTCCAATAGGATTATCCGTCCCCGTCCCAGCCCTCAACTGCAGAAACGGCACCCACCAAAACGCAAACGCCGAGAAAATCATCGCTCTCCGGGGCACACTGTGATTATCGGTTTTACCGAAATAGGCCATTGCCCTGAGATACCAGGGTTGGTGTGGCCCATCATCTAGACGACTTGTCAAACCGAATAAGGCGCGCGAGGCGACGTACAAGTTTGTGCTTGCGCAACTAAGACAGGTGAATACAAGAAATAAGTTGAATATGTCGCCGAGATGGGGGATTTGCGACCTAGAGGCGATTGCGACGAAGACGGAGGATGTTTTTTCGCCTATTCCTGTCTCTGTTGAGTTCGCGACGGGCGAAGGGCTGGAGCATTGGGTGGAGGTCACCCAACTCAGCCTCGGTAGTTGGCAGTCGTCCCATGATATTTCTAGTGTTGCGAGTACGCTTGTCAGTGTATATGCCAATGTGGCCATGACGGATATCCAGATGGCGGAGAATTTGACGGTGTTGCCGATTAGGGTGTCGTTCGAGCGGGAGGAGGAGGAGAGATCTGTCTTCACGCGCCGGGGCCATTGGACCTCGAGCGCGGAGGCGGCGACGATTTCGACGCCGACGTAGGCGAATGTTGCGATTGAGATGGACATTCTATATACTCAGTATGTACGATGAAAAGGGAGAAGAAGGGGGAGTACATGAATGCCGTGGCCCAGTTTGGGGCGGCGTTGTGGTCGAAGACGAGCACGAGAGACCAGTCTAACATATTAGATTATATCGCATGTATGTAAAGGGGAACGTACTTTCGGTGTTTACTGGCTGATTAGCAGTTTGGTCCGGTTGAGCTGCGCTATTAGCTTCTTTCAACATACATGGCCAGGGCAACTCACCCATGAACTTCAATATAATCAGAAACACGAATATGACAATAAGAAACAAAATCTTGAGTATCCCCGTATACAATTCCACATGTCGATATATCTACCGATCAGTCAGCCATATTCTCACAAATAGAGGATAAGACGTACACCAATGCTAAAATAATTCACCACAATCAAAAAAACCGGAATCGCAAAATAAATCACCAATCCCTGAAAACTCTTACTATCATCCACAACCGGCCAAAACACCAACTCGGCAGCGGAGGTAGCCACCAACGCGGAAAACGAGACGGAGTAGGTAAACCAGTAGGTTACGCCGACAGCGATGCCCAGTTCCATGTCGACGAATTCGCTGACGTACATGGACAGAGCGCCGGGGATGGGCCAGATGCAGAGCATTTCGGTGATGCATTGCATTACGGCCCAGGCGAGGAGGCCTACTAGCAAGAAAGAGAGGAGGACGGCAAGCGGCCCACCAAGTTCGAGGATTTGACCGCCTCGCCAGTAGAGGCCTGTGCCGAGAGTGCCATTTATTGTGAGCATCTACAATGGTTAGCTTCTTGTCATTAATGTAGATTGAAAGGGGAGGGGAGGGTACGAAAAGATGAATCCCCCGCAGACGACGTTTTGTGATGCGGTCTCTACTCGGTCTGACAGGGACAATAATGGGGGGTTGCTGGATCCATTCGATTGTGCCTGTTCCGGCATCTTCGTCGCCTAGCTGATCTGATTGAGACTGCGCGGATTGCGAGTGTGGTTGATATAACAGTGGCGGAGACTGAGGTTGGAAAAGCGGTTTCGTCTCTTGTCTTTTTATCGCTGTTGGCGTGTTATCTTCATGCTCATTTTCATTTTCGTTTTCGTGTTCATGTTCATGTTCATTTTCATGCTCTGAATGTGGCGGATTATGCCGATTCAACTGAAACCAGCCATGAGTCCAGTCTAGTTCTGAGAACCAGGCTGGATAGTCTTCTGCTTGTGACATGCTTGTCGTGATCCATTTGTCGTTGTCAGTTGTCAGTTCTTCGAGGTTTCATTCAAGATCATACGGAGTAGCTATGATGAGGCTGAACAACAAGGCTGTGTGACATGGTAAGTGCGGAGGCGCTCCATAAAATCCGTGTTCAGATCGAGCCGTGCACCATTCAGAATCGAATCTTAGCGGGAGCTGGCACGGACTGGGTCGGAGAACTATACTGCTCTCGTTCTAGTCTTTGAGGCTGGATAGAATTGATTGGATGCGGTTTTGTAGTCTGGATGATACCGAGTCAGGACCTACGAAGCACAAACACTGAAGTTCAATTTTATCGCAGCGAATACAACAATACCTGTACCCAAGCTTCATCATGTTCATTATGAAAATGGCAAGGTTGTTGCCATTATAATGGTCTACAAACCTGGCAAGCGACTCGATGAAGCATGGGATAGTTTAGACTCTCATCTGAAGCTAGGTTGAATGGGCAAGAAGGATCACTATTATACCACAAAGCTGAGATTTGTGAAACACGGCGCGCCGGACTGAATCGCCATGCATAGCCTCGCAGGCTTTGCCCAATGAACTTGTCTTCAAATACATGCCACTCGCTCTTATAAAGCTGTACGTAGCAAAAAAATATATATACACCCACCATAATCACCGTTATGCAGTTGTTCAAAAATGATAAGAACGTATCAATAAACATAATAACCTTAACCCCCATAATTGATGGCCCCTCTCCGATGGTTCCTAGACAAGTACAAGCATTTCTACATATGATGGGAATGCCCAAATATTTAGGATTACACGAGCCGGTATACGTATCTAAAAAGTCTATTGGAATGACCCTCGTCTCCATTTGCAGCCTGCCGCCAGTGGTCATGCCTCTGGTGAACCACAAGCGGCGTGACGGGTGGTAAACCAATTCATTGATGCCGGTAGATCAATCTCTGCTTTGGAAGGTGCAAACAAAATATCTGGGTCTTCAGGCCCCTTCTTTCGAAAACCCCTACATCCAATTACACAGTGCCGCTGGGAAACTTTTCTAAATGCCTACCACAGCCTACCTAGGTAGGTATTTCAAAAACAGAAGATCTGGACGGCGTAACCACGAAAATCGGTTGCTACCATTGTGTAAGTGCTATGAAGAAAGATGCAAGGCTGCAAAGTTAGTTGCATTGATAATGACTGGGCGAATATCGCCGTCCCATGCAGTGCTCCAAGCTGATTTAATGCGCAAAAAGACAATCTTAGTTGCTCCTAGGCGCAGGCACACTTGCTAGCTACAACTACTAGATGTCTAGCTTGAACCCACCAGCACGTCCGCTTTGGAACAGGCCAGTCGGGTCATACTTGTGGCTGGCATCGCGCATGAGCTTCAGGTTTTCTTCGCCGCAGCCTTCATACGGCCGCTGCCACTCCATGCAGTAATTAATGAAGCGGTACTGGTGGCCCGCCTTCCTCGCTTCTGCGGCTGCCTCTATCCTTTCTAAGCTGCGGCGGATAGTCGATCGGACGAAATCGTCGTCTTCGGCTTTAGCCCATGTGACAGAATAACTGAGGATGATCAATGGCTCGGTACAATTTTCAAGGCCGAGGATATTTGGGTCTCCTTTGTTCATCCATCCTGGCAATATTGCCTGGAAGACAAACGGGCATACAAGTCCCTCCACGCGGCGTAGTTCAGTTGTAGTCTCACAGAAAACGGCGTAAGCATTCTTTATAGTTTCAAGATCATTGCGGATAGTTGTCGTGCCCTGTGTGTGACGGGTCCCAGCGGGTGCACTACCACCAAATCTTTCGACGACGCTGGTGTTGGTCTCCACTCGGTTTTTATGGAAGCCCCGAAGTGATTTGAAGCCCGTTGCATCCCAATGAGCTGGCCATTTCTTGTCCTCTGGGACCTTGGTATACAAGATTGAAAGTGAGAGGATCTGAAATCCAAGTTTCTGGATATAGACAAAACTGAGGATTGGCCCAGCAGCGTCCTCATCAAATGCGCCAGGCTTGCCAGAGCTCGCGTGAGCAAGGTATTCATGATAGGCTTTCAGTGACTTTGCATACTGGAAAGCTGCCAGTGTTACTATACTTGAAGTCCACAAAGGCGCATAAGGAAAGCTGCGGAGTGTAAACCGAGTCACAATGCCAAAGTTGTTTCCGCCTCCCTTTAACACCCTCCATAAGTCAGGGTTTTCTGAGGAAGAAGCCGTAACAACTTTGCCGTCGGCGAGCACAACCTCATAGCTAATGCAGTTGGAGCAGACAAAGCCATATTTGGGAGAATAGAACGATATACCTCCTTTATTCCCGATGATTAGAATTTCTTTCCTGACTTATGTGGAAAATCGCCCGTAGAATTGATATCAAACTCGAATAAATCTTACCTTGCAATGTCAGCCCACCTACACCAACAGGTGCGTTCCTTCCTCCCATCACAATCAATCCTTTCTCATCTAGAGTTTTGTAAACGTCAATCCACTTGGCCCCAGTTCCAAGAGTCACGGTAGATCCATCAGCAGAGGGCGTAATTTCAGAAAACAAACTGAGGTCAACCACAGCGCCATCCTTCACGGTTGATGCGCCGAGACCCGGATTGACGCCACCACTCCTGACCGAAAAAAAGCTCTTACCCTGCGACCCAGGCAGATTGCGTCTCTCATGCTCCTTGTTCAGAATTGCAACAATCCTGCTGAGCTCGTGCGTGTCGCGCGGGCGCAGGATGCACGCGGGGATGATCTCGCGGTTCTGCTGAGCCCAGCTATAATCTACAGCCTCTTGGAAAGCCTTGACATCGCTCTGGAGAATGACGCAGCTGGGAACTGCCGCGAGGAGTTCCTGAATGTATTGAGGGAGCTGCTCAGGTGGTGTGTTTGCCAACGGGTGCGGCTTTGGCGGTGTCGGTGGTTGCTGCCTCTTCGCTGTCTTCTTGCCGCGAATTATGAGGAGAGAGATTAATAAGACCGAGCCGGCTACCGCGTAAGAGTAGAATTTCTGCGAAGCCATTAGAACTTGGGTGACGATGGTTACACCGCAGAGGCGTGGATTCAGAATCGTCGCTTGCACATCAACAGCTGACCACAATCTGTTTCAACTCAGGTCGCAAGAGCATCGATATTAGGAGATGCGTATAAATTGGTGCGGCGAGATCAGATTCTCGAAAGTTTTGTTGCTGGAGAGATGGAATGTTTTGGTTTTTCCGATACTCGATTCTCGATTTTTGTGAGGCGGGGTGAATCACAAGGAGAGAAGATGGATGCTTCTAGGCAGCAGGGATGATATGCCACTTCCTTGTGTCACTGTGTCAGTCTGTCAGAGGTTAAGATAACAGCCAATCATTAGATGCAGCACAGCACATTTGAGAGTGTGGCAATAGACTAAGCAGTCTTAGAAGTGGACAATTTTATTAAAATTAATTTGCTAAATTGAATGATCCTTGTCCGGCTATATACATAGTACTCCAAAGACTGTTACCTACCATCCACCCTAGGAGCGTTCTGCATATTTACTATCCACACTGTGGCCCGGTGGATTTGTTAGTGTGGTAGACTATCAAATGTAAAGCAGCTTAAAGAAAAAGTGAAAGTAAAGCAAGCTGTTGCTGGTTGAGAAGCTCGTGTACTTTAGTATGCAGACAGTGTAATTCTTAGTATACGGGGGTTCGGCTGCCTGCATTGGCAATATAAATGCTACTTGACAAGCTGAGAAGTGGAGGTGTATTTACAAAGTGAACAATTAGTCGCCTTCAGAATAAAGAAAAACATTCATGCATCGCGTACAAGAGCACAAAGATTCCGAGGAATCCGAACCAGGATCCATGGATATATTAGCCTAAGACTGGCTCAATAAATACAGCTAATCCTGTCACCCCTGTCTAATGTGGTGGGGACAGTGAATGAACAAAGAAAAACATACTTAAATCGGGAGTTGTTGGGAAACTAGGGTTTACGGAGTACGTACTACGTAGAATAAGGTTTTAGTCAGGAGTCGTCATATCAATTACATGGGCGCTGACCAAAATCATCAATACATGCTCTTCTCACATAAATATGGGGGCAGGATAGCTAGACATCAGAGATCCCATACCGCACAAGATGGAATCAATACTGCCAAAGGCACCATCATCATCACGGGCGCCAACGGCGGTCTTGGGAGTGCTATCACAAAGGAGATTGTCTCCAAGCCAGAGTTCTCAGCATACCATGGCTTCTACCTTGTCTGAGATGCAGCGCATGCGCCAGTGCTCCATTCCGTGCTCGCTACTAGCTCAAGACATCCTCACGAAGCTCTCTCGATAGACCTAGCCGATCTCGGTAGTGTCCGCAAAGCTGCTGAAGCCATCAACCTGCGAGTTTTAGAGGGTAAGATCCCTCAGATACGAGCTCTGATCCTCAATGCTGGATTCCAGGATTTCAATAAACAGACCTGGACAAAAGATGGATTCGATACCACATTCAGCGTCAATTATCTGGGACACTGGCTCTTGACGCTACTCTTGCTGAAGAGCATTGATAGGAATGGCGGCGGAATTGTGATAGTTGGCAGCCAGGCTCATGAGTAAGCATTTCCTGGCCTCCCTCAAATGCTCTGAGGACTAAGCTGACAGACGTCTTTTCCCAAAATCAGTCCGAATGACAAGCGAAATGACCGCAGAAAAGCTTTCATCAATGACAAATACAACCCTATAATCCGCGACAAAGATAATTTTGAAGCAATTGCTAAGGGAACATGGAGTTCTGCAATAGAGGACACGAGCTGGGGGCGCAGCGGATTCCGTCGTTACGGTGCGGCCAAGCTTTGCTTGACTACGATAATGCACGAGCTCCAGCGCGGCATGAACGGAGATGTTCAGTTGAAGAACGTTTGCATCTTGGGCGTTGACCCGGGCACCATTAGTACTGGTCTACAGCGTCATGCATCGTGGTTCATCTGCGTTCTGATGTTCAAGATCGTATTACCGCTTATGTTGCTCCTGATGTCAAATCCTCCCTTTCGATCGACCAAGAAGTCAGCATCACATATATTGCAGGCGGCTTTTGATTCAAATGAGGTTCTAGGCGAGTATCCCGAGGATCTCTACTTGAACGGCGACGAGCAGTGGGAAACGAGCGAGGAGTCGAGGGATGCCCAGAAGAGAGAGCTGGTGTGGAAAGAAAGTGTGCGTTATACACAACTGAAAGAGGGAGATACTTTTCTAGCTGCCTGGGACTGAGAGTAGATTCAAGGAAGGCTCGAGGGTAGTTTATTGCACTGTGGAATCCGTCGTCCGTTCAGGCCAAGTCAGTATTGAAGTGGTTTAATTAATATTAGACTGGCAGTTATCCCTCGAGATTCCGTCGAGGACTTGGTATTACAGTGATAAAAGTACTACACTTGCTACTGATACATGCCATTGCATTTGATACCTCCAGATGAAGTAGGACTAGTAACAGGGGCTCTCTTATAGTTAGGTATATAGCTAGAAATTCGTTTATCACATGAATATTACATTGTCAAGGGCAAAATCACCTAGTAGTAGGAGAAGAACATTCGTAAACATATCTATGCCTAATATAGGTGCTATTCGACGAGAATACAAAACATGAACAAAGGCAAATAGACGAGATCAGTGGAAGGCTCCAAGGCAACGATCAGGCATCGACTATAGTAAGCATAATGACCCTAACCCTAATCGATGACCCGCACGGCCCGAACCTTGTGGGAACCATCGGAGAGATCCATGGTACCGGTACGATATTATTTCCTATTTTTATTGCTGATGACATATTCAATTGATATGCCTAGTTGACCCATCGCTGCCTTCTACTACCACCAGTCTGAAACGCCCTTGAAGTGTTCGCAGGGCGGTTGTAATGTTCAGCTATACACTGGCGGACGCCGCCGTGCAGCCAATCATTCTTGCCCTGTTGGTAGTATCACACGACTAGGTCTACTACCCAAGGCATATCTTTTCTATCTTTTGACGTGTCCTTATTGATAATCGATCGATAAGTAGATCAAGAGGCTCTTTTCATGAACAGATATTTAATATCCACTTAGAACGAGATCTGTAAACACTATTTTATTGTTTCTGAAAGTGTTATTCGACTAGCCCCATCGGAAAGAGACTTGTTGTCCACCAACTGTCAGTGCTAGGCTTAAGTGACAAGGCATAATTCCCCGACCATCCATTACTACCAACCATCAGAGCACCTCCGATTGAAAGGATCAAAAGAAATTAAAGAAAGATATGCTATTCCGAACACCCACCAACACAACCACCAAATCCTCCGACCAAAATCAACAAGCCTCAAAACCAGTCGCCCAAAACACGACGAGAAGCTACTTGACCAGACCAGTTCTTCAAGCGCTACTCGAGAAACTGTTTCCGGGGCATACAGAATTTAATATCGAAGTATGTAAATGATCAGCCCTATACCAAAGCGTGCCTTGCTTCAGAGTGGATGCTGACTGCGATTGTGGCGGATAGATGAGAGATGATCAGTGGCATTTTATGGCCCCGCGGGTTGTTGAGGATGTATGTTTCCCCCCCTCCATTCATCGCCTTTCTACAAAGGATGTGCTAATTTAGATGATGTGATAGGATGAACTCGAGTAAGCATACATCCAGATGTCTTCCTAAGGCTGACTACTTAAAACGATCATTTACTAATCATTTAATGGTTTACGTCTGTAACAGTTCCGTTCGCCAGAAATGATTTACCCGATGATCATGGAGTACGACTTGTGGAGGCTGAGCAGCCGAACTGGCACCAGAGGACTGACGGCGGCAAATGATCTGAGCAACATAGCCCTGGAGGAGGTCGCCTGAGGCACAAGAGATTTAGCCTTGGCTGATTTTAGGAGGCTAAGACGGACTGGTCTGGCCCTTTTTTTAATTTTTTATCCATTGAATGGCGTTTAGGTGCATCGCATTTGATTCTTTGTTGTAAATAAATTGATACATTCTGCTCAACATTTTATCGCATATATCTATTCTAGTGATCGATCGATAGATCGGCGGCTTACACCGTTCATAAAATCGATATGAGTCAAAGTAATAATTGCTTTACCGACAAAGCGCTCATTGAGCCTGTGCAAGTTATTGATGTTGTCGCTTCACTACCACAGCAACAACAGCAAGCGCAGAAACATACAACCATACACTCAGGTTTCAAAGACAACACATCTTTAACCACCCATCTCAACTCCGCGTCCAGCAAGAGTTATACATCACGCTACATGTTCGTCCCTCTCCCCAACCCTCCCTCAACGGCTAACTAACGTAAGGAAGATCAATATGTCAACGCAACTCCTTCCAACCCCTCCAACTCACCCCGGAGATGCTGCAAAGCATCATCGATACCCACAACATCAAGAATGGAGATACACTATGGGACTTGAGCTCCGTATTCTACACGCGCAATCTAAAAACTGAGATGGTCTTTTGCGTTCCTTTTTCGCAGAATGAAGATGGGGATTTCACTGGTACGTATATACATAAAACATCTAAAAAAAGAGAAATGGAAATGCTGAGAAGATAGAAATGGCATACACAATCCGCTATCCAGAATACAAACCCTCGGATGAAGAATGGACGATTCGTCAGAGCGGGGTGTTTCATCGACTCAATCGTAAGACGAAGCAGAGTTTGTATATTGTGTTTAATCCGACGCCGAACTCGAGAATGCATCAATCTTTGCTCTCAAACCTCCAATCTGATGATAGTAAGTCATCGTTCTGGCTGCATCAGACCCTCTTCGCGACGTACGTTCCAGCATGGAGACATTACATTGCATCACTTGAACGGCGGTTCTTGCCCATCGCAAACACGGCTGCTGCAACTTATATCAACGAGGAGTTGCGGATCGGACATGGACATCTTAGTTCATTGATCAGTATCCAAAAGGACTTTTTGCAGATTCCGACTATATTAGAGGCGGCGGGGGATGTGCTTACTGAATTGAATGCGCTCGTATCATCGGACGCAGCAAATCAGGAGACTCAGAAGTTGAAGAATATTCAGCGGCAATGCGAGACGTACTCCCGCACAGCGACACATCTGCAGCAGCGTGTGCAGATAACGGCGCAGTTGTTGGCGGATACACTCCTCTTTAGAGATCAGGTGCTCGCCAACGAACAGAATGGGAATATGTTGCAGCTCAATCGGTCAGCTGTATTTTTAACGACGCTGACGTTGCTGTATTTACCCGCTTCATTTCTCACTGTAAGTTCTCCCGTTCAAACCCAACCCTAATCATTTGACTAATGTGACAAGTCCTTCTTCGGAATGAACTTCTTCGCCATGGATCAACAAGACAACAAAATCATCGGAACGCCCATGATCTGGATCTTCGTGGTAAGCGCCATCCTGTTGACGGTGGCCACATTCATCATGTACAACTGGCTTTCCAGCCACGAGGCATTCTTCCGCACAATGGCGCCTAAGAAGTGGATGCCCGCTGATCTGAATATACGAAAATTGACGCGGAGGTTGACGGCGAACAAAACGACTGATAGAGCGACTGGTGTTTGATTTTTTTTTCCCTACCCACTTTTCTTTTCTTTTCATTTTTACTTGGATAAGATTAAGCCGCCGTTGAAGAATCCGGTAGTGAAATGCGATATATCCAGCGCCGTCTTGCGTTTGTGAGCGCCGCTATTAGAATATAGTCCCCTCCTTGCTGGATGGAACTTGATGAGAGAACAACCGTAAACTCATCGTCCTGCGATAGATCCGGTAGAGACACCAGTTCTGTAACGGCGACTTTGTCTGCTTCAGACTGCGGGACGGTCATTTCTAGTAGATAGACTCGATTCGTACCGGCTGGTGTACCCAACGCAAAAATCTTTCTGTCGTTCCAGTCCATGACCAATTTCAGGACACGGTAATTCTTGATCGTGTTTTCAACGGCAATATTTCCAGGATCCGCTAGGTTCTGAATATACAGCTGCTTCTCCCGCGCTATGAATGCGCACGTCGCTTGTTGTTGGCGGAAGGCCGTGAATGCTGTAAACAGGCCTGTGTTACCAGGATCGAGTCCCTGTGATCTGACAAGCACAGTCTGCAGAAGCCTAGGTCGGGTTTTGAGGGATAAATGAATGATTGGAATCTCATTCTCGCGACTTCGGGCCGTAATCTGTGGCTGCACGATCAAATATACTTCATCGTGTGTCGGGAATGATATATAAGTGATATCACTTGCGGACCAGTCGAGTCTTAATATCGTCGAATCATGTGGTAATCCTCGTCTGGACAAACTGCTGCCATCGCTGTCGGATGATCCAAGAGTTGACGGAGTCATTCTATTTTATCGTTAGCAGGAACCAGAAGAAGGAGATGTAGACGTACTGTCTCGGTGCCTCTTGGATCAACTCTTCGATAGGAACAAGAAATACAGAGCCGCATTCTTGCCCCTCTTCTTTGCTCTGCATGACGCATGCCAGCATCTTGCTATCAGGCGAAATAGCCAGTCGACTGATTTCCGGCAACGGCAAAGTAATTCGATATTGGCGGATAAAGATCAGATCATATATATAACACTATTCCTTAGTACGACCATAAACTGAAGTTGGAGGCTTCCAAGGTTGGCTCACCTGAAAAACAGCACCCGTCGTAGAAGCTATCAAAAACCTATCCGTCAAAGCAATAGACTTCCAAATACAATCAGTCAAGCCTAAAGTATACTCCGCGGCTGGGGATACAATTGGCGGCTCTCCAAAATTGATATTAGGCGGAAGGGAAAGCTCATTGTATAATCTGATCTTGATATCGCTCCAGTAGGCTACTAAATCCCCCTTGGGCGATATCTCACATCCTTTCAGGCCTATAGCTGCCGACAATTGCCAGGAATCAACCTGCCAATGTGAGAACGGTGAGTTTCTGCTGCGAGTTCTACACAATTAGCTTTTGTCATGGTAGTAAAAGTGTCCCGACTTACCGTCTATGACGGAATTTGTTCAATAACGTGTGCTGCTCCTGTGGATGATTGTCAACAGGCGGCATACTCTTGAAATAAGTATACGTTTGAGACAGTTTCTCTTTGACCGTTTTGACACCGTCTCGTTTCCTATGATCCAGCACAAGAACCCTGTGCTCCAAGTACCGCAGCATAAACTGAACTGCATGCATTTCCTCGGCTTGTCGATGAGCCGCCTGTTTGATAAGCCGAGTATGCGTCTTGTTCACCTCTGGATGGTCCTTATTTGGTAGGAAGCTTCGACCACGGACGAAAAATCGATCATATCCATCTGAATCTGCATGTTTGAGTCTCCTCATCTGATAATTCTCAACACCTTCACCACCATCTTCCAGATAAACAAACACGACACTTAGCACACAACCCAGTGCCCAGACATCACTGGCTGTTGTCATTGTCCGCGTCGATGTCAACGATTCAGGAGGTAGATACGTACCCTCCCCTCGCCGATTTCGAGTCCCCGATGGAGACCGTTCTGTTTCTGGTTTTATTCGCTGCAAGAAAGCGCTATTGAAATCCATTTCTTCCCGCTCAACAGTCTGTCCGCGTCTTCGGTATTTGACTCGAGCCATACCAAAATCACTCAATTTCCACACAAATCGTGTCCCTCCATCATAGGCGGTATCACGGAAAATCAAGATGTTGGAAGGCTTCAAATCCATATGATAGCACACCATATCCTGTTGATCCGGCCCTTTCATCTCGTTATGAAGAAAATCCAAGCCCTCAGCAAGACCCTTCGCGGCTAAGACTATCGGTGCCTTTTCGTCCACAGTACTGCGTCGGGTAGGATGATATTTTGTCATATAATCGCTGAGATCACAGATAGCGCACGGCATAAAGAGACTGTATGCATTAGTGCCGATACGAAGACTTCCATAATTGCCTAGGATATTCTCGCATTTCCGAGTTGATCCTTTTAGGATTTTTTCCATCATATTACGCTCTTTTTCACCGTCGAACTGTGTGGTAGTAATATAATCCTTGCGGGCAACGTCCATGGTCGTAGCGTTCAAGGTTCCATGTCGTGTGTCTTTAAAATGGCCCTTGGCTATTTTCACTTTGTACACTTTGCCAAACGAGCCACTACCTAGTTCCTCCTCTTCTAGGTACGGTAACCGTTGAGAAGTAAGACTCTCGACGATGACTTCCTGTCTGTTCTGAATAACCACTGTACTGAAACATGCCTGCGAACTGCAGAATTTGTCCACAATGACGCTGTCCTTGAATAAATGCAGGAGATCGTCCCGGGATGCTGGCAACAGATGAATCTCATTTCCGGTTACCCTGCCTTTCAACGGCCATTCATTCCTGGCTACAAGCTTTTTGGTAAACCTTCTCGCGGCCTCGATACCACATGAGGCAAAGAGCAAAACTGCAAGAAAGTCATGAAGTTCGCGATCATCTACCCTCTCGACAAGCTCATTCTCGGTAAGTCCGAATTGTTGTACAGCTGTGTAATCTGCGACGAGCAGACTCTGAAACAAACGCATCAACAGATCGGGATGTAGTACTCGCTCAGCTGTCCCATTTGTCGCAAATCTTAGATTTGGGTCATCCTTTCTCTCGAGTTTGTTGTACAGTAGAGAGTAGACTTGTTGACAAAGGCTGTCGAATGTCTCGGATGCCATATCTGGCAAGCAACCGGATGAACGTTTGTGAGTATACGTCGCATTTCTCACTGTTTCACACCAGGAATGCAATCGAGTACACCAGGATCGGCGATGACTTTATATATATTATCGTGCCAGTTCATGAAATGAGGCTGAGAATGAGACTCGAGGCCGGGCACATGAAAGCGAGGCGACACTGTGGCGCAGCTCCAGCCACAGGGAGTGAGGGCAGCCATTTCTTGGACACTGTTAGCGCTGCTACGCTGTTCAATAAATGGCTTGCAAATTATTAGTTTGACAACCCAAGAGAAATAGCGCACTCTGTGTCCGGTAGGCGGAGAAATACAGATGTCGGGTTGTGCAAATATCTGGCCTTGCAAGATACCTACTGTCGCTACGTCGAAGACATACAATAGGATGCAAAATGACACGCCAACTACCGATAAAAGTCTCACAGTCTACGTGGTCCTCTCGCTGGCGCTTGGGTTCCACATTTGTTCTTGGTCTGGGGAAGGCGAACGGGGATATATCGGGATTCCGGATGGAATGCAGCGGGGAGGGCCTGACGAGGGGATACAAGTTTCTAAGTATGTATATAGTAGTAACCAGCGCTACTTAGTTGATGGTATATCGATATCCACCTGGGCACTTTCGTGACATGAGAACCCCCACCGCAGTCTGGGGAAGGCACGGCTAGATTCTGGCATCATATAAAAGTTGTGAACCCTAACCTAGTAGCGCTCCGCATTAGATTCATCTGAGTCCTTTGCAATTTCCTTTTGACATTATCAATCAATCAGTTGGTATATAGAAAAATAAATGCAACAAGCGACCCATTCTCGCCAGACACCAAGCACAACTTGAGCGGTACTGTGAGACTGCAGACCGTGTCGGAAGTTCAACTGGTCATCCACATCACAATGTTTTGTATATGACGTACACCCCCAGCAAGGTGGCAACGAGGATCTCACGCTCAAGTCGTCAAGCACTGGTCTCAGTGCAATATCTTTGATCGGGGAAGGCTATGCGGGATGTGAAGTTTTCCCCGAAGAGAATAGCTGGTATTGACAGATAAGTTATTGAAATTCGCTGGCGTCAAGCCTTATCAGAAGGAGGCGGTTGAACGTGTTGAGCTTCTCGACTGTACCATGCTTTCCTCTGTCCAATACTTTCGGCATACCGACATAGAAAAGACTACCCGTAGTAGCTACAAACCGTACACCAGTGCCTACCACCAAGGGTAACTTTTCTGATATCATCGATGGATGACATCAATTCGTCTACACAGACGAAAAATCCGGACGAAGAAACTCCGGAGACAAACATAGAATGTGTCTGCCTCCAAAGTCAACACTAATTTCGTTGAGAATGAAGTCAAGTCACACTTGACATCACCATGTTTTGTTGGCGATATACAGGGCAGTTGGGATGATAAGAAGTCAACAGCCGCGGCATTCACGTGTAGGATATCAACAGTGTTTGCCTGAGGCCCTGACAACAAAGTGGTAGGTTTGGGGTAGCATCACGTGAGGCGGACAGACGGAAGCCGAGAACGACAAACACGTGTTGGCGCTAGACCCTAGCTGGACTCCTAGTAGAGCAGAAAAGAAGCGTTGGGGTAGCAGGGGCGGCCCCACTGCGCCGCTGGAGCTAGCCTCCGATCAGTCAGTACTACGTAGTACGGAGGGATTGCTTTTCCGTGTATTCTTCTCGCACTCAGAACCCGTGTAGCGTGTATCTGAGAGCGTGTATCTGAGAGTTGAGTATAATGAGTAAGTAGTATACAGTGTTCTATTCAACGGCCCTTACGGAGTACTACGCAGTATGAGTACTATATACTGTTTGCAGTAAGAAACTGCCCTTGGATTGGTCTGGCCCGCGGACACATAGCCGGCTAACCTTATCCGGACTGGTCTAGAGACTATATTCTCTGATTGGCCCATATCGTCCAATCACATCGCGCACGTCAGTCAATATCTGGAATTGTTGGGATTTCGAGATACCGATAACCCACCACACATACCAACTGCCTCATACTACGTAGTACACCCAACGAAACACCAACTATGTTCGAATGTTGCTCATGAATGTGTAAACCAATTCCGGCGGCGTCTTACCGAGTTATCTCCAGTCAGGCTGTCTCTCGAGATAAGGAGTGAGGTGTAATTGCCTCATATCAGCTTCATTGCATCTGGTTATCATGCTACTACGTAGTATCTACGAACTTCGAAGTATCAACCACATAGACGATCAAGCACCCTTTTAGCATACCTCCGCAGCCACAAACAGAAGGAATCATAGACAGCAATACAGCAGCCAATAATTCTTCAAACCTCGGCTTCAGACAGCAGGTGGTCAGGACAACTGACAATCACTTCCCCAACGTCGCCCGATCATTGCTGAAGCCGGTGGACCCAGCCCAACCTTACTTTCTTACCTTTTTTTGCCTTCCCACCACTCTTTTTAAGTCCTCTCTCTCCTCGTCTTCTGTTGTCCTTCATCGTCAACCACACTTCGCTGTCATTGTTGTCTATTGTGTGCACATTCTTCAACACACAGCATGTCTGCTACCGCTGCAGATGCCCGGGCTCGCCCGGCGGCTGACACCAAAAAGGTGCACATTGCCGACACAAAAATGACCCTCAAGAACTGGTACAAGCACGTCGACTGGTTGAACGTGTACTTTATCATTGGCATCCCGCTCTATGGATGCATCCAGTCTCTTTGGGTTCCTTTGCAATTCAAGACTGCAGTCTGGGCTGTTCTCTACTACTTCTACACTGGTCTCGGAATTACAGCTGGTAAGTCACCAAAACGCTTGAAAATAAACTACAGCTAACGTTTCCAGGATACCACCGTCTTTGGGCTCACTGCTCTTACTCTGCCACACTTCCCCTCCAGATCTTCCTCGCCGCCGCCGGTGGTGGTGCCGTCGAAGGCTCCATCCGCTGGTGGGCTCGTGGCCACCGTGCTCATCACCGCTACACCGACACCGAAAAAGACCCCTACTCCGTCCGCAAGGGTCTCTTGTACTCGCACTTGGGATGGATGGTCATGAAGCAGAACCCCAAACGCATTGGCCGCACTGACATCACCGACTTGAACGAGGACGCTCTCGTCAGATTCCAACACCGCCACTACATCAAAATCGTCGCGTTCATGGGTCTCATCTTCCCCATGATGGTCGCTGGTCTCGGTTGGGGTGACTGGTGGGGCGGTTTCGTCTACGCTGGTATCTTGCGTATCTTCTTCGTCCAGCAGGCTACTTTCTGTGTCAATTCTTTGGCCCACTGGCTCGGTGACCAGCCATTCGATGACCGCAACTCCCCTCGTGACCACGTCATTACTGCTCTTGTTACCCTCGGAGAAGGATACCACAACTTCCACCACGAGTTCCCCTCTGACTACCGCAATGCTATTGAATGGCACCAGTATGACCCTACCAAGTGGTTCATCTGGACCTGCAAGCAGCTCGGTCTCGCCTACGACTTGAAGCAGTTCCGTGCCAATGAGATTGAGAAAGGCCGTCTTCAGCAACTCCAGAAGAAGCTCGACAAGCGCCGTACTCAGCTCGACTGGGGTGTTCCTCTCGACCAGTTGCCAGTTATGGAATGGGACGACTATGTTGAGCAGGCAAAGAATGGGCGTGGTTTGATTGCCATTGCTGGCGTTGTCCACGACGTGACCGACTTTATCAAGGATCACCCTGGTGGCCGGGCCATGATCAACTCCGGAATCGGCAAGGATGCCACTGCCATGTTTAACGGTGGTGTCTACTTGCACTCCAACGCTGCCCACAACTTGCTTTCTACCATGCGTGTCGGTGTTATCCGCGGTGGTTGCGAGGTTGAGATCTGGAAGCGTGCTCAAAAGGAGAACACCAACGTCGACTATGTCCGCGACACCAACGGCCAGCGAGTCGTTCGTGCTGGTGAACAAGTAACCAAAATCCCGCAGCCAGTTGCCACGGCCGATGCTGCTTGATGACTTATGACTTTTTTTTTTCGTTCAACCTGTAATAAATCACTCATGGCAAGCTAGAAGCTTATTCATATTCTTTCCTTTTCTGGGACCTGGTGTTTAGACGGCTATCATTTTCTTTCGGAGTTGGGGTGTATCTTTACCGCATGCAAATGCATACAGTCAGTCATTTGAAAATCCAGAATGACCCATCATAAACAATGTTTAGTGATCACCTTGTAGACTAATGTGTGATTTAAGCAGTATACTTTGTAAAAGTAGCAAGTCTTGGGTGTACGGAGAAGCCTCAGGCAGAGCTTCCAAGCTCCGGAAGGCTGAAGGCTGAAGCTCCCAAGCCTCAAGGTTCAA
The DNA here is from genome assembly GCA_001305275.1 of Talaromyces verruculosus. Lineage (NCBI taxonomy): Eukaryota > Fungi > Ascomycota > Eurotiomycetes > Eurotiales > Trichocomaceae > Talaromyces > Talaromyces verruculosus. The sequence goes on along the minus strand of LHCL01000040.1, from coordinate 27,831 downwards.
AGGTTAAGTCAACTTGACAACACACGCATCATCATCAAGCAACCAAGCCACTATCAACCACTCACATCAATTATCATCTGTTTCAGTCGTACACCGTGGACTCATCAAATCGATCCGTCCCCCGCCTTTTCAGACCGTCTTTTCTCATCTTCCTGCTCGTCCTGAGCTTCGCTCTCATCCTGGCTCCTCCGCTCCGTTTCCCCTCCCCCGCTTCTACGTCTAGGCTCAGTGCACTAGTCAGGCAGTTACAACTCCCATTATCATCGAGACCATCTTTTCATCATCTACAACAACAATCTATCAGAAGAATTACAACATCCAACATGGCTCCCGAACTACTCAAGAAACCACCTCAAGCACCCCCTACATTCGTCGCTACACCCACGTCGATCATCGAAGATACCAAACGCCTCATCGCGCGATCCCGCAAGGTTCAAGATGGCGTCGCCAACGGCGTGAAACCTGAAGATGCTACCTTCGCCAATGCTTTGCTTCCACTTGCGCATGACGAGAATGCCATGACGTTGGAAGCACACATCATCGGGTTTTATCAGGCCGTATCCACCGACCAGAAACTGCGCGATGCGTCCAGCGAAGCTGAGAAATTGCTAGACGATTTCGGTATTGAGACTGCCATGCGCGAGGATCTGTTCAAATTGGTGGATGCAGCCCTTAAAAAGAATGAGGAACTCGATCCCGAATCGAGACGGTTGTTGGAGAAGGAGCATAAGGATTATATCCGGAATGGATTGGGGTTACCCGCTGGCCCGAAGAGGGATCGGTTCAAGGAGATCAAGAAGAGGCTCAGTCAGTTGAGCATTGAGTTTCAGAAGACGCTTAACGAAGAGAATGGCGGGATATGGTTTACACCTGCAGAGCTGGACGGTGTGCCTGAGGATGTGCTGTCTGGACTTGAGAAAGGCAAGGATGAGAATGAGGGGAAGCTGAGGCTGACGTTCAAGTATCCTGATCTTTTTCCGACGCTTAAATATGCGAAGAATGCGGAGACGCGGAAACGTGTGTCGATTGGGAATGAGAATAAGTGTAATTCGAACGTGCCTTTGTTCAAGGAAGCCATGGTCCTGCGTGATGAGGCGGCGAGGTTGTTGGGATACCCCAACCATGCTGCGTTCCGGATTGAGGATAAGATGGCCAAGACGCCGCAGACTGTGGATACTTTCCTAGGCGATCTAAGGTCGAGATTGACCGCTGGTGGATTGAAGGAGATCGAGAAGTTGAAGGAACTCAAAAAGGCAGATGTCGAATCTCGTGGGGAAAAGTTTGATGGTCATTATTTCCTCTGGGATCATAGGTTCTATGACCGTTTGATGCTGGAGAAGGAGTATCAGTTGGATCATCAGAAGATTGCAGAATTCTTCCCTTTGCAGACGACCATTCGCGGTATGCTGGAGATTTTTGAGGAGCTGTTTGGTTTGGTGTTTGTTGAGGTGAAGGGTGAGGACCGGGCTAGTATTTCTCCGTCTGGAAACGGCGAGGATATCGTCTGGCACGAGGATGTGCAGTTGTTTAGTGTGTGGGATGACGAGGCTCAGGGTAGGGGGTTTGTGGGTTATTTGTATCTTGATTTGCATCCTCGTGAGGGAAAGTATGGCCATGCTGCCAACTTTAACCTACAGCCGGTACGTCTTATGCACGTTTAAAATATAATCAGCTAACGCTTACAGGGCTTCATCGACTCCAACGGAAACAAACGCTATCCCGCTACAGCACTGGTGTGCAACTTTTCCAAACCCACCGAAAAGAAACCCAGTCTTTTGAAACACGACGAAGTCGTCACACTCTTCCACGAACTCGGCCATGGCATTCACGATTTAGTGGCCAAGACGATTTATTCCCGCTTCCACGGCACCAACACCGTGCGCGACTTTGTCGAAGCACCCAGCCAAATGCTCGAAAACTGGTGCTGGACACCGTCTCAGCTCAAGTCATTGAGCCGACACTACTCCACTCTATCAGAGGACTACCGCAAAGCATGGTCCGAATCATCCGCTACACCCGACACACCAGCCCCCGAACGCATCCCCGACGACGTGATTGAATCCTTGATTCGCACCAAACACGTCAACGACGCCTTATTCAATCTCCGCCAACTCCACTTCGGCATCTTCGACATGACCATGCACGAACCCTCCTCGCACGAGGAAATCGAATCCTTGAATCCAACAATAACATACAACGCCCTCCGCAAAGAAATCTCCCAAATCGAGGGTCCCGAAGTTCTTGGGCAGGGCGACGAATGGGGTAACGGGCAAGCCACTTTCGGGCATTTGATGGGCGGCTACGACGCTGGTTATTACGGGTATTTGAGTTCGCAGGTGTATTCGACGGATATGTTTTATACGATTTTTAAGGAAGATCCGATGGATCCGGAGCAGGGGAGGAGGTATAGGAGGATGGTGTTGGAGAAGGGAGGGAGTCAGGATGAGATGAAGTCGTTGACGGAGTTTTTGGGTAGGGAGCCGAAGACGGAGGCGTTTTATAAGGATTTGGGGTTATCTTGATTACTGCGAATGCGTAGCATGAGCATGTAGTAAGTTATGCAGTGCGCAGTGCGCAGTGCGTAGAAGTGTTGTTGGCCTAGGTTAGGGTTACAATAAGCTTGCCTGACGGGATCCACTCAATTAAGAGAACTTAGCTAGCTTCATAAATCAATCTCAATCTTTAACCTTCAACAACCCTCAAGAGGTTTTCAACACCCACACATTCAAACAAACACAGTCAAACCCTACGATACTCCAATACCCGCCCTCCAAATATTTCTCCTTCCGTACCCCGACAACCTCCCGAGCAACAGAGCAACCGAGTCAACGTTTAAGACAAATTTCGAGACAATGGACTCCTCCGAAGCACAACCCCCCACCGCCGAAATCCATCAAAGTAAAGAAGATGATGAGAAGAAGAAATTACCAATCAAGACGTATCACTGCCGTTTCTGTTCGCATTTATTGATTGCGTCGACAAGGGAGCTTTTGTCGTCCAGGACGCCGCTGCGGCGGCGACGACAACTTTCTACGATAGAGGGTGGTGGTGGTGGAGGAGCTGGAGGGGAAGGTGTCGGGGGCTTGGATGGTGCTATGATTCTTGAGTTACCCTCTAGCAACAAGATGACGAGAACGAATAGGAAGAGGAAATCATATGATGGCGAGGAGCGGGGGGATACGATGTTACCTGGGCCTGGGCCTGAGACTGAGACTGAGGAGGCGGCTGGCACAGCGCCGGCTGTACTACAAGCAGCAGCGGCACCATCAATAGAAGGTCATGGAGGAAGGGAGACAGAGCAAGCGCATTACACAATCCCGCTCTCAACACTCCTGCCGGATGCAGAACCGATCATAATCCGGCGCGAAGATGGGTTCGAGAAACGTGTGTTGTTGAGATGTGGACGGTGCAGGGTCGTTGTTGGGTATAAGCTTCCTCCTGAGAATACTGCTACCGCTCCTACCGCTGAAGAAGAGGGGGATGATGATGAAGAAGATGATGATGATGAAAACGGATTAACGACGAAAGGAAAAGGGGAGAAAGCGATTTATTTACTTCCAGGGTCGATAGTGGGCACTGAAGATCTGGATGTTGGCTTGACAGAGGCAGACGGTACTGGAGGTGGCAGGAGAGAAGGAGGAGGAGGGGATGCGTTGAATGCGATGATTGATCGAAACCCTGTACTAAAAGGGATGGAGGGGGAGTGGATGGAATGGGTCAAATAGCCCTCCTCCTCTTTTACCTTACATTATCTAGATCAATCTACCAGGAGGATGGTGTTATAAGTTGATTGATGATTGATCATGACTCCATATGCACGTACGTAACATAAAATACAATAAACACTCTCAAAGCAAAGCAAAGCAAAGCAACGCGATAAACACGGCCAGACACCGTACCAGGTCGCCAGTTCACCAGTAGCAGAAAAAAATATAAGCAGAACCAGCGATCATTGTCGTAATGTTTGTTTTAGTTGGGTCGAAGCGAAGGAAGTGAAGACAAGGGTATATAGGATGCGATTAGTTTGCGAGGATAGTCCGGACAAGGTCTACCCATTACACCCATTGTTAGCATCATCAGCCTGACGGATAGGAAAGGGGAGGACAAACCGGTATAATTAATCTCCCCCGAGCTCGTATCCACAACCTTGAGTAATTCATCCACCTCGTCGTCCGTCATTTTCTCGCCTAGATTTGTGAGGACTTTTTGTCGCAAGTCAGCACTTCAACCCAATAGCAGAAGAGGCAGGGGAGGAGAGAGAGAGAGAGAGGAGTACTGTATCGCAACTGTCCCACACCAATAAACCCAGTCAAATCCTTATCAAACACCTGGAATCCGCGACAGTATTCCTCCGGTTCGCCTGGATCACGGAATCCGCCGGGCCGGTTGAGGACTTTTTGGAAGGAGTCGAAGTCAACTACAACACCACACGGTTAGCGCATATTCACTTGCAGGGAATTATTTCTGATATGTTAGATGGGGAAAGGCGTACAATCACCACCGATAGAAGCCTCCAGGTCACGGATCTCAGCGAGCGTAGGGTTCTGGCCGCACGCGCGCAGGAGGTCGCCGAGAGAGTCGAGGGCGACGCGGCCGTTGCCGCGCTTGTCGAAGAGGGAGAAGGCTTCTTTGTAGTTTGTAGAGGCCTGGTCGGAGTTAGACATTTTGCTTTAGTTTGCAAAATCGCTTGCTTGTAATTTGTTTGGGGGAGGAAGAGGTGAGAGTGGGTGGGTGGAGAGTTGAAAATGAGGTTGTTTACAGTGACAACATTATTGATGGAAGGAGTGAGGAGCGGATTAATCATGCGCCGAGACAGACAGACAGAGAGACAGACAGGACACCCAAACATCATGGCTCTCCTGTATACAGAGACAACAATTGATGATAGACAGACGATGAACGTACCATTTTGTGTTTATTCGGTTTCGCTGTTTCAAGTCGAGTCGAGTCGAAATATCAGGAGAATTGTTGTATAGTCGTGAGCGAGAGATTGTGTATAGACAGGATGTCCGATGATCAAGTACGGTTCTTCTGTTTAATGAGGTTCGAGATATGTTCGTGTAGTGTAGATAGAGTAAAGCAAAGTTAAGAACAGAGAGTAAGGCAGAGAAGACTCAGGGGAGAAGGTGGACTACGGTGGATAAGGTGGTCGAGCGTCCGTTGTTGTGGTAACCGGTGGATGCCCTGTGCCCCTCGACATAAATAGACCTCGACTTGAACACACATTTGTCTTGAATACTTGATTTGCATTTAAATAGGACATCATTCATTGGGTATATACAATATAAACAGTTTCGACTACGGCTATCTAATTGGCGTCTTCAGCTTTTGCACGCAACTGTCCAGCAGCAACGCCGCCTCATGAAGCAACTCCCACCGCGTATTCAAAAAACTTGTCCTTAAGTGCAGTAACAATCCCAAGCATTGATTCCGACCGGTTACATGCTCCAAATCATTGGGCTCACGCACCGCACCAACCGTTTGCAGGAATCGTTGCATGTCTTGTACTTGTGCCGATTCGCTGCTTAGTTCTGGTGGTGACGGGATAGGACCTTCTAAGGCGTAGCCGTAGGACCAGACGACTAGAGTCGAGAAGTAGACGACCCATGATCGATGGAGTAGGTAATCTTCCAGAGCGGAATAGCCGGGTCGTCTGTCTCCTCCTTTGTTGAGGGGGCCTGTAGGCTGTAGTAATACATGGCATAAAAACTTCAAAGCATAGAACGTGGCATCTCGGGCAGATGCCTTGGTCGCCCATCGTTCAGTCATTTTCTCGCGGGCTGTACTGTAGTCTTTTGGCGTGATAGACCGACTCAGTAATCGACTTGCGCCTGCAAAGACTTGACAATCCACAACATCAACATGCGCAGCCATGTGCGCTAGATGGTGCAAGACCGTCCGCGATTCATATGTATCGTCTTCGTCGACTTGGAACGGTAGAAGATGTTGTTGATAGAAACTAGGACTGTTCTTCGAATAAGGCCGATGACCTGATTCTGCAAGCGCATCGTCATAATCGCGCTTCCAGTTGTCAAACGCTCGTAGCAACGACGACCGCCATTTATCTCGCCCTCCGAGTACTTGAGTAACTCCTAGCGAACTGACTTGCAAATCTCGCTGGTTCATGTGCCAGCTGACACTCATCAACCCGGCCATCAAAATCATCCGGCCAAACGCATTAGTCCGCACTTTCTGTCCCGTCAGCGTCTTCTTCAGTCCGTCCAAAAACATAGTCGGTTTGACTCCATTCGACTGGAGAACAGTCTGCATACGCGATACCTCTGCAGCACTCCCTGCCGACCACAGTGCTTCGTCGCAAGGCAGAGGCAGCCGCAATTCATGAGCTACCATCTTGACCGAATGGCCAAACATGGTCGCATGGATCGAATCCATGACAAATGCGCCAAAAGCGACCCGTCTGGTAGCTTCCGTCCTAATCCAATACGACCACGGATCCTCGCGCTCACCATCCGTAGTCCCAGTCGCTGACCTGTCTCTAAAACTAGCCGGCGTGTCATAGGCAGACCGTCCCAAGAACGAGCTCCCCCGACGCATCAGCGTCAACGTAGTATCATGATGAATATGAGCGCGCTCATGCAGTGCTCGGGTCGAGTAGCCCTTCTCGTAAATTTCCAACAGCAGCAGTGTCTGGAAAACCCATAACTTCGCTGGCGGCCGACAGTCGACATCCATGAAAATCTCCCACCTGATATGCCATGCCAAAAAATTGGCCAGTTCGGCCGCTCCATCGATAACGGTCTGGCCGTGCATCCTCTCGAGAGTCGCCGCTCCAATTGCCATGAGAGACAGCAGCAGTAGCGACGGGGTCCGGTCTGCGACGAAGGTAGGTCTGTGTAAGATTGGGAGTTGCGCATGAAAATGGAGCCAATACGAGCCGACGTACGTTTGCATCATTCGCAGACTTAGAATGTGACCATCCGCATCGATGTTTCCTTCCATAAGCGAGTCTTTTCTTGGGTTTACCGCCGAATGCGCCGTTTCGTTGAATCGTGTGCTTATCAAATGCAGTATATCTTGTCGCTTTTCTTCCGACATCATGGCTTCGGGGGGTGTCGAATCAACGATGTTGGTCACACTCATGGGGCGCTGCGAGACGAGATTGTTCGGAAATGCGTTGTAGGAAGGGTCGTTCGGGAGAAAGGATATCGCATTCGTTTGCGGCAATTCGGTATACCCTGTAATCATATTCGAGTAATTCACAGGAGAAGTGCTGGCCGGTTCGTTGAATAACCACGCCGCAAAGTCATCTGCCATAGCAAACGGTGATCTATTGTACGACGACTCACCACCAAACACCGGATACGGATACGACGAATCGAAGCCAATCTCTCCTTCGCCTTCGACCATGCCATTGGCCACTGAGCTGAGTGTCATGCCCGTCGTTCCGTACTGTGTTTGGGGCAGTTCTGAGCTGGAATAGCCAAGATCCGGCATACTTAGTCCTGGTTGCGACATGTATGCAGTTGGGCTACCCAGGCTGTCTCCCATATATGTGGAGTTTGTATTTGCATTCTCGCGCAAAGCGTTTGAATTAAACGAGTTGTTTTGAAAGTTGGAGGCGTACGGCGTGCCTGATCCATATATGGTCTGCTGTTTGCTAGAATCACCGCCATATCTAGAAGACATGTACGAGTCCTTTCCATTTAGCCTTTCATAAGGTGCCATAGGCTTGGATGTCTGCGACGTAGGCGAGAGAATAGCAGACGGGTCGTCCTGAGCATGCAACGACTGCGGCGAAGAGGATATATTCGGGCGACCAGCAGCCTGTGTGAAACTATCGCGTTTCTGCAATTGCGATCCATGCGTAGTATGTCGCTCTCTATGCCGTATGCACAAATCCTGCCGGACAAAGGAGCGATAACAATCGGGAAAGTCGCAGCGATAAATCTGTTTAGGTGTGTCTGTATCAATTAGCATTCTAATTATGAAGGTAGGTTGCAAGAAGAAAGTGGCCGGATCGTACGGTTCAATTGATGGCGATGCAAGTGCTCAGCACGGGAATAACTCTTGCCACATCCTTCGTGCTGACACTCGAATTTCTTATCTGGCTGCGCCTTGCGGTTTCGCTTTCGCTTTTTGGGCTCAGATGTGTGTTTGATGTGGTCTCGTGGGGTGTCCATTGTTGCTGTCATCTTATTCTTCGGTATGTATGGAGTCTTGACTGAGGGTGAATCAGAAAGTTGGCGGAATGGCCGGGACGTTATCCAACGCCTCCTGCCCTGGCCCAGAGACAAACGGAGTCAAATCTGGAAGACGCATACATCAGAGGCTGTATCAAACGAGGTAGCGATGCATTGTGTATGCGATGACTTCTAGGGTGGCAAGTGGATGGAGGATGGAGGATGGATGATCAGATGAGGAGGAACTTCGGAAGATGGAGAATGCATGGGTTTGTGTGGGGAAGTACAGACAGTTGGGACGGTTAGCCTGGCTAGTAACCGTATTACCGCGATTATTGCAGCAAAAAAGCACGTGTTGGTCGTAAGTTACGTCTGCGGCACTGTAATGTTACGGTGAGACCCGTTCGCGGGGAAATCTTCCAAGGGTTCTTTCTTTCCGTCGAGAAAAATGCTTCGTCTTTCTCAGTCAGCGACGAACACGGTATTTGAGGTTGATGCCAGAGGCTGAACTCGAGAGCAACATGATCAAAAGTAATCACGCAATCACGTCGAGCATCTATTGGAAGATGAAGTATGTACCTGGTGTTGCTGTTATGGCATAGAAATCAGGGAATTTCCCACTGCCGCTGGATGCGCCCTACACTCGTATATAGTGAACAATTCTGCAAATATACAACCCTGATTTTGTGGGTTATTGAGTGCCCTGGCGCTTTATGTAGGCTGAATATATATCTACCTAGGTAGCTATAAATGCACCTAGGAAGTACATATGCCAGTTGACAGAGCATCTATCCATTCAATGGCTGAATATTTTATATCGCAATTCGCGGGAGTCGACATCTGGAGCATAGACCAGCACAAAATATCTCCTGATCAGCCACCAACCACTTACCTAATGACAAATTGGGAGATCTGCTTCTCCGGTGAGACTTCACTCCTCCCCGGGATCTATCTAGCCCCGGAAAGTCTTTGAAATAAGTCTGAGATTGATGTCAGTCCTACACAGAGTGCTAGGGTTAATGAATTTAGCCGCGCCTAGCTACGTAGTTACTATATACGTATCTGCGATTTCCTTAGCTTAAGATGTAGCTAGAGACGAGATAGGTATAGATTCGTTAGACTATGACAGTTAGTCGATCTTGATGTCTAGGGCAGAGTCAATTCTGGTTTCAGGTTCCGATGTCAGCTCTGTTTTATATTGGCGGTGCTGCAGGAGACAGGAACTGGTAATATGTCCTTTGAAGTATTCCAAATTGTGATTCAAGTCGCTAAAAGGGGACAATTGTTACGGAAGATGTTAGACTTGAGATCATATGAGCTTCATTTCTGTATGCGTTATACCCTATTCACATAGCAACATCCCTACCTAGCCCTAAGTTGACCATTTAAAACATTTAGGTCCCATCCATGAAAACCTGTCATGTCAGTATCGCAAATTCCCAAAATAGCAAACCCCTGTTCCCAACCTAGGCCCAAAGCCAATCAAAAAAATCCAAAAAAGTAAAAGCCAAAAAACAAAGGGAAAAAAAAATTCAATATCTCCGACTTTCGCAACTCCTTCATACCCAATACCTAACCCCGCCATCTTCCTCCCAGTCCTCCTAGGCTCCTAAAGCATAAAGAACGAGTACGAAGTCGGAGATCGCCCGATCCGCCAGAACGGACTTATTAACCTAACCAAGACTACGGAGTAAGACTAAGGGTACATATGTAGCTAGCCCTTAGCAATCCTTAACTGCGTCAGATTCATTCAATCCTTGGAGACGACAGAAACTAGAAGACAACAGAAAAAGAAAAGAAAAGAAGCACGCTAACTACGCGCTTAATGCATCTAACTTGCCTAGTGGAGTCAGGACGTAGTACTACGTACGGAGTTAACATGGTTTGATAGGAGGTAATAGGGTAGAAAAATGGAATCCCTGGAAATAGCTCCGCGCAGATACATGCAGACTTATGCGTAGGTAACTTCCCTAGCGTACCTACTACCTAGGTATATGCGTAGTCTGGGAAGAAGTTTACTTTAAAAAATTGAATAATCTCTTATCTTTTAGGTTATCTACTACGCACCTACGTAAGGAAATACTTTATCTATGCATCTATCTACCTAGGTCTTTTCTGGGGATCCAGTTATGATCTTGATCTTCTATTTGGATGTGGTGCCCCTCTTCGGGAAGAAGCCCTAATTGATGTCTGACTACCGTGTCACCGGTTCATGCACCGATGACCGGATCAGTTTGGATTGAGTCGCTGCGTTCTACGTTACTTCTATTTTCTCTAGGACACTGATTCACGTAGTGGACATAACAGACGGTCCTGTTCAGTATTGAGAGTCGTCATCGCTGGGCACCAGAGACGGATATCCTGGGCACTGGAGCGATTTTTGGCGGTTGGCGCGGTAGCTTTTGAAACCAGAACTACAGGGTATGCGAAGAGTCCAGTCGTAGTCATGAGGATCTTTCTTCTCTCTGCTTCTCCTCTCTTCTTTTCCTCTTATAAATGTGAACGTGGAATTATGCTACAAGGGACCAAGATGAAGCGATGATTGAATGAATACTTGGCCCAATTATCTCTTCATTCCTCCTATCATATGTTGGTATCATGCAGATGGACGAATTCGTAAGATGACGAAGATACTTTTCTTCCATTCAGGGTATCTGCTGCTTGAAGTAACTATCCGTGGAAACGGAAACGCGTCGCTTCTAACCGTCCAAGGCCGTCTCGTGGTGCAACGTTCCGTCGTCGGTATGAATTGGTGAAATCTGTTATATGAGTCAATTAACGAACATGCAGGAAGACGGAAGAAGGGCTGACCTTGTAGGAGCACACGGATCTTGCGACTCTCTGATAATTGGATTTTTTCCGATATACTTGTCAACAGCCTCTCAGCTTCGCCTGACTTCATCGTGCCAGCCGGCAGTCGTTCTATCGTCGATTGTACCCACAGCCCAGTTTGTTGTGGCATCAGCTCGAATTGTGTCATGAGTATTCCAGACGCATCCGGAAAGCAGTCCTCTGGGAAACTGAACATCATTCCCGTCAAAACTCGCTCAACCAGAAGTTGACCTTGATTTCCGACCAGTTCTTTTACTGCGTTCCGTACTTCCGGCGGGTTTGTATATGGTTGGCCATCAGGGCTGCTAAAGTTGGAAATAGACGGCGTTTCAAAACCAAAGCTCAACAGATCCCGGTAGTAATGCAGTGTTGCAATAAGCGGATCGACTTGCTGTAATGTGAGGGCACTAAGACCCGCGGAGAAGATAGGTACCACAAGCGAGGACGTGACGCATTCTTTGGGGTAGAAGCGGATTGCATCGCTGGCAAGACGGAAAAAGTCTTCAATCACATCTGGCAATTGCTCAGGAGGCAACTCGTTCAGAATTCGCAAAAATGCCACACTTTGTTGTTCAAAGAATTGATACACAGCCTGGCTCGTAGTTGCATCAACTAGTTCAGCGCCTTCCGCAAACTCTCTAACAACCGCATCCGTAGCCCACAAGAAGCAACCCTCTCGTGACCCTTCAAACCCAGCTGCCAAGCTCTGTGCTAGGCTTGGCAACAAGGGGATCATGGCTGTTCGGTAAGAAATGATCATGTATCTCCAGCAACGGCAGACTCGTTCCAATATCGGTGTAGACTTGGTAAAGTTCATGACGAGCGTGTTGAGAATAGGCATAATCTCGCCGCAGTACTTTACTGCAGGATTCTCTCCATGTGGTCCAACATATGGTGTGACCAGCTGGATAAAGATGGTAATCAATTGCAGGTGGTCTGAAATTATTAGCCTCAATTCACTTGTGTCATCATTTCGTTGACTTACCTGCGACCGCCCTCTGTCCGGGCTCATCTTGTGCATTATTTGCCAGAGTCATAATCCGAGCCATAATTGGATCACAAAACAGCTTCATTGATTCATATATCTTATCAAGAGGCTGCACTGCGACAACTGCAGCCACACCTTCTGTGATTTCTTCCTGGCTCGGCGGCTTGAGCTTGTCTAGTACCGACTCGTAGAACGAGTGTAGCTGTGGTATATGTCCTCCGAGAAGTTTGTTGCAGTCGCTGCCCAAATATTTAAAGGCAAGAGCTGCCGCTCCAATGACCTCTTGCGAAGCATGCTGGAATCCCGAAATTACATAGTTGAGCTGTGCTTCTAGCGTTTCGGGATGGTTGGCTGTCCACTCTGTATACCGACCCAGCGCCATAATCGCGGAGAATCGCACTTTTTCGTGATCTGGAATCTGGACAATTAGAGGTATAACTTGCGGTAGGACTGTGCTCTCTTCCGAATTGACCATTCGCCCCATGGCTCTCATACTGAAAAGAGGTGCCTCTAGCTCCTGCCAGTGAGGGACGTTTGCATTGGTTGCCTGCGAGGCATATTTCGACACCCATTGCTGAATTTGTTGATATGCTTTCATCAAACATTCAGTAACCCCAATAACAGCGCAGCAGTCCTTGAGCACATCGCCCATCGAGTGACGGAAAGCACGGAATCGTTCCTCTTGTGCACGGTCGCCGTCAAATAGATCTGCTGAATCTCCCTCTTCAGGGGTCGGAAACTCCAAATGCTTGATCATGATGTCGACTAAGCGGGAGAATATATCTGCATATGCGGCCTTTGCTTCGGCATAACGGTCCAGGACCAGATATTGTTTCAACTCGAACCAGAAATTAAAGGTGAAAGAAACCGCCTCTCGTTCCTTGTCAAGCACACAGCACTCAAGTACGGATTCGACAAGACCGCGGAACTCTCTCGGCATCCTTGCAACCAAAACTACCCAAGCCTCTCCAGCCTCAGCAAACAACCTGGTCAAACCTTTAAATGCCTCCACGTCTTCGGCTTCTGCAAGTTCTTGTAGTTTCGGTCGAAGCGCTACTATTCGGGGGTAAAGTCTCTGTATAGCGGACATTGAATCGTCCACCTCTCGGGTATCTCTGTAAATCGAACAAATACAATCCACTGCGGCGTCGAAGGATGTGTCGTTATCAAGCGCCTTTAATATAACGTCAAGTAACGGCGACTCGACTATCTGAGTAGCGGGAATCTCACGTAGCCAGGATGTTATACAGTCAATCAATCGGGGGTTTGTCGCAGCGGTGGCTACATGACTCATTAGACAAATAACAACTAGAAATACGGAACAAAACACACCTGACGATTGTGAATATTGAGTAAGAAGGTGCATGACCTGGTCCGCATTATCATCCAAGAGCTCCTTGGTTCTAGCTGCAAGCTCATCTTCCTATTATCGTTTGACGAATTAGACTTTCATATCCTGGGCGGAAATCATACGCGGGTACTGATGCTCGTGCAGACGCAAGTTGTATAGGTGGATGATCGATCGAACGTACACTCAGGTTGATTTTGCGACCTTCGGTCACTTCCTCAGGGAGGATCTTTAAGAATTCCAGTACACAATCTCCAGCGTTGCTTCCCAATGTCGAGCCCACCGTTGCTAGGACGTCTTTCCATGAAGTCATCTGAATGGCGAGATTAGCCAAGCCCACGCATAGTTGTGTCTGTATTGGTCGCGGTCCTGAAGCAAACGCGGCTAGTTGATTCAGCATGGAGTCCCGCAAGGCAGGTACGGCATCGGGGGGCAATTGGTCGAGGTCGTAGGTAATCTGATCACTATTAGTTACTGCCTTATCAATCGCAAGGCCTCTTCGTTCGTACTTTTCCTTTCAGCGTTGTCGCGGCGAACAGTTTCGCCTCTATAGGGATTTCGGGAGTCTGTAGCATAGCATGTGTGGCTGTCCATGCTTCGACCTAAAGCCAGAAAACGATTAGCATCGAGAAAGAGCCTCATCGATCAAATGCCCGGCCGTACTGATTTCTGGAATTTCTCGAGATATTCATGTGCCTGGGCCTTTTCAGAGCGCGACACGTTACCCTGCATTGTCGAGACTGCCGCCAGGACAGCAGCAAATGGCTGCCCATCGTTGGGTGTACTCGTCATGGTTGGTGTTTAGGAGGGGTAGATATGGGTAAAGCTGAGGTATGGTGGCCGTTGACAGGCGAAATTTCACACAGCCTTATTGTTACTTTGCGTCATGAATTCGATGCGGATGAAAGAATTAGTTGAGAAAGAAATAAGGCAAAAGAGAGAATATTAAAACAGAGGACTAGAATAAAGAGGCAGGTCAGAGCCTGGGAGGTTGTCTGTCGGGGGTTCGTTCGAGAGGAAGGTGGGATGGGATTGGGAGAGTGACGGAATCGAAACAAGCTAAAAAAATTAGCCGCAGCAACATGGTAACCCTAACCCTGTGTCGAGTCTAGCGTCTCACCGCCTACCAAAACGGCTAAGCAGTTTCAAATTGCCGCTTAGCTAGAGAAGCTCGTCAACTTCTGCCGCAAACTCCACCTCAAATCAAACCATCAAGCACACGACACTGCGATCACCTGCGCTTCTGACTGCTTCGCCCCAGTATTCTATCCTTACCTCAACACCTGCGCCGTGAGTTTACATATAACAAAGCCCATTATGACCGGTCGCGGAAACCCCGGCGGACGGAAGACGCTCCTTGCGCCAATCCATTTTATCTTCAAGCTGTTGCAACAACGCTCCACGGTATCGATTTGGTTATATGAGCAGCTCTCTTTCCGTATAGAGGGGAAAATTCGCGTATGTTTTCCTCTCTGGTTTGGGTCCTTTGATCGATTGGTAGTTTCAGAAACTGATTGGTATGTGACTGATCTAGGGATTCGATGAGTTTATGAACCTTGTCGTTGATGATGCTGTCGAGGTCCGACTGGCGACCAAAAGTGAGGAGGAGAAGAGACGGAATTTAGGTATTTCTCCCCGCCTCACAAGTATGTGTGTAGTGAGGGGTCGTGACTGACACTGCGATTCAACAGGCCAAATCCTTCTCAAAGGCGATAACGTATCCCTCATTCAAGCTGTGCAATGATAATCTCATACAACACTACGCAATATCAATGGGCGAATGGGGCGAGTCGATTCTGTTTGTTCGGCGCTCAAGGGTTCTTTTGTTTTCTAGATTAAGGACACCAAAAATACTACACTTTGAAGGGGGCATGAAAAGGAAACTGCGAAGAGATGTTTATCTTTCCGGTTATGAACTCTTTGCGGATATCAGTCTTCCGTCGCCGACGATGATTGCGTCTACGGGCTGGTCATGGCTGGCAACCGGGATCTCGTCGGGAGGGGTTAATATCTGTTCCTTAAGTGCAATGGCAACTGCAGATTATGATCAGTATATCGACCGACAAGAAGAACGGAGGAAACAAACGAGGGGAAAGTTCAATTTACCAAGAAACGGTCTCTGGCTAGCCCGCGGCGAGCCTGCAATCTCCTTATTGTAATTATTTAAAAAATAATCATAATACCCTTTTCCGTGACCCAATCGTCGCAAATCAGTATCGAATGCCATTCCCGGCATAACAATCAGATCCAACCCCAAATCATCTCCATTCCCGCGTGGTCTTTCTTCCAATACACCCCTGCCACCTAGACAATTCTGTCGGTTTGGGACGGATGCTTTGTCGAGTGATGGTATGCCCCATTTATCTGGTTGGAGGGATTCGAATTCTTCCATTGATTCGAGACGGAGCATGTCCATTACGGAGACTTTGGGTTGGCTGGGGTTTCCGGTAGTTTCGAGCTTGTGGGTGTAGGGAACGAAGACTTCTTTGCCCTTGGATAGGGCATCGCGGACTATTCCAGTGGTGGAGATTTCGCCTGTGGGCATGGAGAGGAAGATGCTGATTCGGCGCGCATTGAGGTATTCGGGTAGTGTGAACAGTTTGTTTGTGGCGACCGTAGCTGTAGACGATATATATTGTTAGTGAGAGCAGTTAAATAATCGCATGGCTGGATTTCTTGCGATGACCGAAGTGAGGTATCCGAACATTGAGCAGTCACCGATTCCCGCGGGACATCTCTCAGTAGATTATGGATCTTCCGCCTCAATTCCTTCTTGGCTACTTGTACGGCGGTCATGGCGTTTTCCTTGCTACCCAAATCATTCATCGGACAAGTAGGAAGAGTCTCAGACTCTCAAACAAGGGAGGGTGAAGAAGAATGTAGAAAAACAGACTCGCAACGTCATGGCAAGTGCGGGACAGACCGAATGGGGATAGGCCAGATTCCATTTCGCAGAGAGCTGGGAATTTGGAGATTCCTCGACGCAGTAACAACCATAACATTGCAGATGAATCCAAGGACGAGAAAAGAAAGGGCTTTGGCCCACACTCGTGCCTAGTAAAATGCGCCTTGATGGTCAGTCTTGAACCTCATTTTTTCCTCTGTCGTTGGGAGACTTAGTACAACAGTCAGGATGGCCGGCACTACCCATATCAGATCACTGATACTACTATTTAGTTCCTTGGTCTGGACAGCCCAAGGCTTGGTAGATACGAAGTTGACGGGGACATGGTCTTCAAAGTCGCGTCAAGTCGTGACTGGGCCGGTACGTTCATGTCTCTTACTTGCTGCCACCATCGCTCATCAACAACTAGGGCTTCTATGACCCCGTTGCGGACGCATTTCAAGAACCTCCCTTGACGGGAATATCGTACTCCTTCACGGACGATGGCCACTATGAAGAAGCATACTACCGGGCTATACCAAACCGTGAGTTTGTTCCTTGTCTCTTTCGAGATAACCTTCTGACAGATATATAGCAACGCAACCCGAATGCCCCAAGGGGATAATGCAATGGCAACACGGCACATATTCGCTTCAAGAGAATGGCTCACTTGTGTTGACACCTATCTCTTCTGATGGGCGTCAATTGATGTCCGACCCTTGTGCAGGGCATCACTCCACATACACACACTACAATCAGAGCGTACTTTTCGAGGTAGATACGACACCCGCTTTTCGATATGCAACCGCTAACTGCTGACCATCGACAGAGCTACCGTATATACACGGACAAATACCATGGCATATTGCGACTTGACCTGGCCCGGTTCGATGGATCGCCTATGCAGCCCCTATATATCCTCTATCGGCCCCCAGCCATGTTGCCCACCACGACTCTGAATCCAATTGGCAAGGTAACAGGAAAGGCAAAGAGGGCGGTTGCGACCGATGGGAAAGAAAGTCAACTGTCTTCAATGACCAGAAGTATTGACCCTGTCATCATTAAGCGTTGGTGGTGGTTCGGTGTAATTTCGACCTCTGTTGGCGGTTTGGTATTGTGGTGCTCTTGATGTTAGTTTCTTAGGCCGGATTTGTTCGTTTTGACCATATTATGTACATTAGACGTATCGGTATCTGTTGTATTCCTTTTTCCAGATCAATGCGGATGCATATCGATTCATGTTTGTTTTGAGAAGAGAGATAGTAGTACATGGTGAGAAAGAGGATAGTAATGATGTACCTGCATCATTGGTATCTAGTTCTTGGAAAGGAGCTCCTTGACAATCTGAGCAACCTCCGATTTTTCAGCGGGTTTTCCATCCAATGCTCCCCCAGGAGCAAATACGTTTTTCAGCACAGCTCCGACATTGAGCTTAGCGTCGGTGCCCAATCGTGAGATGGTGCTTTCGACTGCAGCTTTGATGTCGTCTGCTGTCATTGTTTGAACTTGGCCGGCATATTCCTCGAAAACGGTGATCTGGGCATCTTCCTTATCTTTAAGGTCTGACCGATTGGCATTCAAGAATTGCTCAGCGGCGTCTTTGGAGGCGGCGATCTTCTTTCTGATCAGGGACAATAGTTGGAGATCCGTTTCAATTGGAGAGGATGTTTTGGCGGCGTTGTTAGTCTCGGAAATGAGGGCTCGTAGGACATTGAGTCTATCAAGCAAACAACATTAGCTATTATACTCTAAGTAAATAAAATGTAGAGCTACCTCGGCGTGTCCTTAGCTCTCATGGCGTCTTTGAGGTCTGAACGAAGCTTGGCCATCAATGGAGGAACGGAGCTGCTTGTTGAATTCCATCGTACAGTGCGCAGTCCCACTCGGGACGAGAAGCGAATGGCATTGAGCATATTGGAACAGTGCGGCAATTATAATTGAATAATAATACAAGAGCGAACAAACAGAGAGCAAACGGAGAGAATAAATAAGAGTTGATGGTATTGTTGGAGGGAACCGGCAAGAAAGAGCTGGCTGGCTGGTCTGTGCGCAAAATATTGTTTCGACTTTCGAGCTTCCAACTTCCGCGCTTTACTCGCCTTGTTCACTGCATCACCGCCAGCTCTCTGCACTCAACAGCTTCGGTCTCGCTCTGAGCTCACCCAACGCTTACATGAGCTACATCATCTCCTCATTTTTGATCTTCAAATCCGAATTTCATATTTTAATATCTTCTCCACCGTTGCTTTACCCTCGCGCCGCTTCTTTACTCGACGCGGGGAGACGTGCTGAGTGACAGCCACGGACAGGGCTACAAAATGTCCTATCCAGCTCTGACTCCCAATCGACCAGTGCCAGGAACATTCTTTCAGACTCCCGCAGCGAGCAATATTAATAATGGACCACTCTTTCAGACTAGGACGCCGTCAGCGCCTGCCGCGCAGGAATCAACACCAGCGCCAACCCTTCAGAGACTGTCGCCGGTAGCTCCAAAAATAAAGAGCGAGACCTTGAGCACCAGAGAGCGCGCTGCGCGGACCATCAATGATACTCTTGCGCAGGAAGCTCGATACCCGGATTTGGACAATTATCTTTCTCGTGCGTCAATTCAGAGCTGCTTTATTGGAAATATCTGCTAACTGTTGTCTGTAGAAGGTTTTTCATCGGACTACGAGATCCCTGCCCACCCGGCGTGGGCACCATTCCACAAGATAAAAATGTACAATATCCCCGACCAGATCTTCGACCAATACAATCGCGCACAAGTTTCGACGAGCATGGGTCTTTTCGCTGAGTTGAATCACGCCTGGGTTGCTATTGACAATGCACTTTATCTCTGGGATTATACGCACCCAAACCCACAGCTGGTCGGATACGAGTCTCAACCTAATAGTATCAATGCCGTGAAGCTTGCCAAACCTCGACCCGGTGTTTTCCTTCCGTCCATTACGCACATTCTGGTCATCTCGACGACTTCAGACATCATTTTGCTGGGTATGGGATGTGAAACAGTGTCTGGAGGTGCAAAACAAGTGACGTTATACCAGACTGGGATGTCGACTTCCATTCGTGGGCTTGACGTGCATGTAATTACTTCGTCGGACACCTCGGGAAGGATCTTCTTTGCCAGTTCATCTGATAATGACGTTTACGAGTTCAAGTATCAACAAGAAGAGAAGTGGTTTCAAGGGCGATGTTCGAAAGTCAACCAGACCAGTTCACGGATTGCATCTTTTGCGCCATCACTAAGCTTCACCCAGAAGCCAACCGAGTCTGTTGAACAGATGGTGGTTGATGACACTCGGAATCTTCTTTACACGCTGTCTTCGTTATCTACAATTAGGGTCTTTCACCTGAAGCCGGATGGCACGCTGGCTCTGGCCATTACCAAACCAGCCATCGACATATATTCCAACATTGGACACATCATTTCGTCGAATGAGGCATTGAACCCCAAAGTGAAAATCGTCTCCATCTGTCCTGTGCCAACGCCAGAAGCATCGCGATACCATCTTGTAGCCACGACAGCTACTGGCTACCGCATCTATCTCAGCGCAACTGGCTCTTACAGCTGGTCACCTACGCCCAGCGGTACTAGCCCTCCCACTAGTATGCAGGCCCACTTTGTGAAAACTCCTCCTTTCGACACCCCGGCAGCTGTGTCTGGCGCGATGCAATTCCAGCAGACTGCAACCACAACAAAAGTCCCTATTCACACTCTCGATCCTACGCGTTTGGCTCAGCGGTTCCCTCCAGGGTATTTCTTTTGCTTTACATGCAAAGACCCTTCGCAGAAGGAGGACACACTGTTCATCTCGGCACCGGATTCTGGTCGTATTGCACGTGCTCATGAAAATGTCGTCCCCCCTAAGCCTTCAGAGTCAGCGATATGGCTCTCATTGGGCAGCAGAGCCGAAGATATCGGCTTGATTACGACCCCTTTGACAGCTGTGGCATCGGCCAATGGATTTGGAAACGAACTGACTATTCAGTATGATCAGAATGCTGCAGAATTTGCTATTTTAACCAACACGGGCGTCCATGTCGTCCGAAGACGTCGTCTGGTCGACATCTTTGCGGCGCTTGTACGACATGGGGGTGGTGAAGACGGGCTGGAGGGCGATACCAAGAATTTTATTCGTGTCTATGGGCGCAGCGAGGCCCTTGCTACAGCTTTGGCTGTTGCATGTGGACAGGGAATGGAAATTTCTTCTGATTCTCGTCTTACCAAAATCAATGACCCAGACGTTCTGGAATATGCACGAAAGGTTTTTATTGAATATGGTGGAAGGCCGTCAATGAATGAAAACGCCGTTGCAGACAACAGTACCCCAGCAATCGATGCAATTCTTCCGTCTCCTCGTCACGCTGGTATCGCATTGTACATGTCAAGGCTGCTTCGCTCTATCTGGAAGAAGGAGATCGCAATTGCCAAGCCTTCCAAGACAGGACTAGATGTGACGCCTTCAGTGAGCATTGTCAAGTTGCATAGCATTCAACGAGACTTGTCTGCATTGCAAGAATTTTTCAAGGTCAACAAGAATTTCATTGAAGGGCTGAGCGGACCAGAGGCTCTCTCCCGCGCGGCCACGAAGCAGGAAGAAATTGCTCTTCAGGCCGAACATCGTGCTTTACATTCTTTGGTGCAGCTTTTGTCGGATACTATTGAGGGTATTTCATTCGTCTTGGTTCTCTTCGACGAGCGGGTGGATGAAATCGTCCTCGCTTTGCCTGATGATGCTAGACAGCGCTTTTTGAAACTCACTTTTGAAGAACTGTTTAGTACTGGAAAGGGTTACGAGATTGCCAAAGAGCTGGTCAAGGCTATTGTTAACAGGAACATCGCAAAGGGATCGAATGTGGAAACAGTTGCTGATGCGTTACGGCGTCGATGTGGAAATTTCTGCAGTGCTGAGGATGTCATTATTTTCAAAGCCCAAGAATTACTCAAGCGGGCAACCGAAGCAGGTGCAAACTCGGAGATGGGAAGAAACCTTTTGAATGAGAGTCTGCGCTTGTTCCGACAGGTTTCTGAGGAGCTACCAATGGATAACCTTGTGTCTGCCGTTGACAGCTATATTACAAACCAGTTTTATGCAGGTATGTCGTCCCGACACTTCCATTCTTTGATTTTGAATCTATATTGACGTAGCTAGGCGCTATTCAACTTTGTCTCAACGTTGCTTCAAGTTCGGACAAGGCCAATTTGGCTCTTAACTGGATGATGGATGGCCGCCAAGAGGAGGTTAGTCAATGCGATGTTATACCAGGCCCGAGATGCTAATATAGAATAGGATTCGCGCAAGGTCCACTATGCGTTCCGCAAACATTGCTACGACCTTATTTTTAAGATCGTTGTTGCTGTGGACAGGTCAGCGGCTACTGATCCAGGTGTGATTGATGGCCAATATACACCTCTTGCCAAGAGGAGGAACGAGGCCTACAGTGTCATTTCAGACTCCAACGATGAGGTCTTCCTGACTAGTCTGTACGATTGGTACTTGGAGCAAGGCTGGAGCGATCGTCTTCTTGGAACGCAATCTCCATTTGTCGTTACATATCTCGAACGCAAGTCAATCGACGACATCTTCCATGCCGACTTGCTTTGGCGCTACTACGCCCAATCCGAGCGATATTTTGACGCAGCCAGAGTCCAGTTCCAACTCGCCCAAAGTGCGTTTGTTTTGCCCCTTAGTCGACGTATTGAATACTTGGGTCAAGCTCGTGCCAATGCCTCGACATTTACCCATGAGATTGGCCGACAATCACGACAACGGCTCTTGCAAGAGATTGGCAACCTCATGGATGTTGCCAATATCCAAGACGATTTGTTGCAGCGTCTGAAAGAGGATGAGCGGTTGAGCAAGGAAAACAAAGACTCGGTCTTGAAGGAGATTGATGGACCTATTCAAGATCTCACACTGGTATGTTCAACCTTTTGACCCCCGCACCAATGTAAAAATTTGTACTGACAAGTTGGCAGCTCTTCAATCGATACGCAGATGCCGGCGGCTACTGCGATATCTGTCTACAAATCTACTACGTAGCCGACCACCGCAACATGACCGACATCCTCGCAACATGGGAAAACCTTCTAGAACTAACCCACGAACAAACCGTCAAAAAAGGCCAAGCCCAACCCTACGAAGCAGTAATCGAAAAAATACGCTCCCTCGGCAGCCGCCTGCGCATGTCCGAAATCGTCTTCCCAATCCCTAGCATCCTCCCCATCGTCGAACGCTACTCCCTCCAACACCAACGCAACGTCGGCCCTCCAACCTGGGTCGTCGATTTATTCCTTGACCTCGAAGTAGCCCACGAAACAATCTACACAACCCTCGAGAACATGTTCTACAACGACGAAGCGCCGTTTACAGGCGCCAATAAGAAGTATATTGCGACTGATTTGTTGTACATTATTCAGCGATGGTTTAGCGATACGTTGCGTGTTGGCGGCGCGGTGTTTGGGAGTGATGTTATGGCTGCGCGGATTTCGGAGATGTTGGTACTGGTACAGCAGAATGGATTACCAGGGGAGTATGTGCAGATGGCGCAAGAGTTGAGGGTGCAAATAGATAACAGCATTCGATGATTTCTTTCTTCTTTTCCATGACTTGTTAATCATTTTGTCGAAATGGGGGAGTATGTATTTTTTTTTCTACTAATGTTCTTGGGCCTTGATTGAGGAAACGAACGTTATTTACAGTTATTTGTGACCTACTACCTGGAGGGAAGCAGGCGGGCAGGCAATGTTGGAGGCCGAAAAAAAGGAAGAAAAATTTTCTGCATCAGAAGTGCGTTTTTTTGTGAAGTCTTTACATATCTCTATTAGTTAGTACCTATGTCTCCTTTTTGGCGCGCAACTGGAGGTTAGACGATTCTCAATGTTTATGGAGGTGAAGCTTTTCCGTCCTCTCATGTTCATCTTTTTGATTGTTGAGGCCCACCACGTACTTAAAGGAAGATACTAATAAATTCGAGCATGTAAATAAATCGCCAACGATCAGGTCTATCGAGACGAATAATTAAGTTAGTCGACAGGTCAAAACAGGTCATGGTTCAGTTGATGAATAAATTCTTCGTTTGCCTGGAACTAAGTTGCTTGATTGCGGGAATAACTAGCCCTAATTTCTAGATTAATCTCATTCTTACCCGTGGAATGCAGTGATTTTTCTACGGCAACTTCATATAGTACATCCAGTAATATCGAAAGATATGAAAACCATATAGATGATTCCCTTCTCAATGAATGATCTCTCAGTCTTGGTCACGTAGCAGAACTGTTTACCTTAGTATGGAGCTATGGGTAGATAGGCTCAGGAGCATCAGCACTAGACCGATTAGAGTAATCGACAGGTTTTTGGACTTCTTCTCAAACTCGTATGTATTTGTCAGCTCAGCATGGGCAGTAGGATTGAGATCGAACTAAGAAGCGCTAGATTGGTTTGGGTAATCACCTGGTCTTTTCTCAAGTAGAAAGCTGATTCTGATAGTCTTCCGAGCAAATGGGTTCTAATTGATGTAGTAACTAGGTAAGATATTCTTACAAATACGCAAAGTCCTCAAAATCCCGGGCAGGATTATTTTGTATTCTCGGGTTTATACCTAGGTCACTATACGAACTTGATTTTCCCTGGTCCTGCTCACTGAGTAGATTTCAGTCCAGGCTCATGCTCCCTGAACAGCTCAGCATCTGAATCACGTGACCAAATTTGGGTCCGTATTTTCGCTCTCGAAGGGAGATAAGTGTACCGCGCAGACAACAAAAAATCTGTAAGAACTCCTCGGACGCGCTCAAATCAGCCTAGCTGCATGAAATAGAATGAGGCATGGTTGACTTGTGAGTTCACAATCTAAAGAAAGACCAAGCGGTAGGCTCCATTGCATTAATTGTCTCACCCAGTGAGCGAACAGGAGCTAAGTCACCTTTCCATACTACACTGCGTACGAAGTGCATTGGTGTCTGTCCTAGTCAAAAGTTATTGTGGCAGTGCCATGCGCCTACCTAGTTAAGGGCAACTGCGGCACCAAAGAAGCTACTTCTATTTGTCGAGTTACTGTCACCCCTGCAAATTGGTTGACTGTGCCGCATTTCGAACCAATTTGGGAGCACAATGAGGCTTTCTCCCCTGGGCACTGCACATGTCTAGATAAAGCCCTATTTCTCATAGTGACACAGTGAATGAGTAGGAAGAGAATATATAAATCTGATAAAAGCTCATTTTGAGCGAGTGTGATGTGGTTGTACAATCGAAGACACATTCATTATCACCAACAAACGGGATGCGCCAACTCACCAAGGTAAATTAAATTAACTCATCCTTAGTGCTCAACGACAATGGGCAGCATCAATATTGTTCAAATTCCTGCGTACATACTGCTCACTGGGAGAGACGAGAACACCTGGCCGAGAGCTTCAGTTCTGAGGACGGTATCCAAAATTGTCAAGAAAAAGCTATATAAACGCACATCGAACCGGTCATTTTCAGGATCTTTTAATTCTGGCCGAGCAGGTTCGAAAAAGCGTTATTCTCCTTCCAGAAAGAGGCGGTCGAAGTGGAAGCTGTTTAGTACCAAAGAGATCGCCAAATCAGCCCCCCAGCATATCTCAAACAAGAGACATTCTCGCAAATCAATAACCGACACTGATTCTTCGTCATCAGCATTATCGTCTGTTGCCTCCACATCTACCCGACCAGTTAGTTGGACATCGCGTAGTCGAGTCGCCCGACAACTGTTCACTCCTGAATCAGGAATGCATTCCTCGCATTTAGGTTTAGACCAGGATGTTGATTTCGTCGATGCCGACGATTACAGAGACGAAATATTAGTGACGCCATCACCTATTCGTGACTCCCCCTCGTACCAAAGACAGTCCAGGAGAAGCAATATTCCCCCAGGTGAATCGGTAATCGGCCTGCCTATATCATATCCAGAATTACCAGTGGAAAGTCAATTACCAGTGGAAAGTCGGGTCAGCTTTTCTCAATATCACACGGGTATAAAAGATGCAAATGCAATCGATCGCGATTTATTCAAAAAATTGGCAATGCCGACTACCGGAAAACTAAACTCGGAGTTAGGAACCGTTTATACTGCCTGCTTAAAGGATGTATCTGGCTATGTCAAGATCGGATTCACAACGACATCTGTCGAAGATCGCATGAGTTACTGTCGGATTAATAACGCTACGTTATGGCGCTATAGCGCCGTACGCGTAGCGAACGTATCGCGCACCGGAGCGGGATCACTATCCCCCTAGCGCCGTACGCGCAACCTCCTACATAGCCACCTAGCGACCCCAGGCCCCTACGGCTCTGGGGATCAGTCTTCTATAATCGAATATATATGCATATTAGCAGGCTCACCACGTAGGGCAGTTGGACCACCCTTGCTCCCTAATCTATGCTTCGTGATACGGATTATAGCTAAACCAACACTGATCAGTGAGGCCCACAGATCAGCTTTGAGCCCCTATTTTCTTCTTTACTACTACAGATTGAACTGTTCGCTCAGCTTTGATTCAAACCCCCATTCTCAACGCTCCGAACCAAGCATTGAACAACTGGCAATATAGTGTCACCAACGGATTATTCGGACGCCTTTGATCCGACTGACAAGAACACAAAAACCATTGAAAAGTGCATCGCAGCCCGAATTGAGCTATATAGCAATTTATATGACAACAAGTTATGGCTCCTATTCCATCAAGAATTCGCGTCATGGACAGAACAGCACCTACGACAAGCACCAATGCCATCTCTCTTTAAGCTACGAAAAACGCTCCGGAGCAATGGCGTATACATAGCAAAGGACCATCGACACCCAGCAATCCCTCTCGCTGAAGCAACTGCCGAAGCTGTAAAGCACCAATGGACAGAAAATGAGCTCATAGAACTCATACAACAACGCGAGCAGATCAATTCACCAGATCTCTATATTACGTATGGTGAGACAATCGAAAGGCTACGAAATCCTACAAACCGGGCACCGCAGCAAAGCGCCCACTTTGAACAACCGGAAACGCCTTCACCACCAGGACCAATGACAAGACAAAGATCGCAGCTCCAACAGTCTCAAGAGACAGTACCAAGACCACCTCTCACACAGCGATTCTACAACCCACCGACCCCTGGTGTAACGACGACGTACGAGTCAACCGTACCCCCAACAACCCCGGGACGACAGGACGTTGAAGTATCGTATATGGGACAGAGCGAACCACGGCACAACGCAAGTATCGGCCACCTACTGAAAGCATACAACGAAGAGATCAAGTACGGAGGAAGTGAGGATACATTTGATATGTGCTACCGTATCTATATAGAGCTTTGCGGAAACACCGGCGTGCACACTACCGAAGCAATAAGACGAGCTTTCTGGATTATGCTGAAAGGTAACGCACTACAATTCTACTTCAACAATATAGAGAATTGGAACCAATTACAAATCGATCCTATAACAGCTGTCAAGAACAACTTTGAGAATGAGGAACACCTACGGCATGTACAAGAGCAGTGGGATACAACAACATTACCATATATTATGAGCAAGAACCCAGAGAAATCGATTTCCGAATGCCTTGAGCTTATGTTATAAGACCTACGCTGGCTCTACAACAAGCTTCGCCCACAGGTTCGAAATGACGTTACGTATCACGCGAAGCTGATATCGGCCACTCGCCTCGTCCCTGCGTGCCATGCCGCTACGGGAAAGCCTTCACCCACTATCGCCAGTCTTATAGAGGACCTACGATCGAGTGTCAGCCAATACGAAGACATGAAGCAGGCTGCAGCGCAGCACCCTACTGAGGCGTACTATACGAACCGTCGCTACCACTACCGACAACCACGATCACTGTACTGAGGCCGTTCACCACATCAAAATCAGCAGCAATACGGTGACCGCAGGCGCCGCAGCTCCTCATGGAACCGCTCACCGAAAACATGCAATGTTTGTAAGAAGGTCGGATGCTGGTCAACTAATCATACCCCAGAGGAACGAGAGAAAGCCCTACAACCGTATTTAGATCGTGTGAAAGCATATCTTACTGCCAAGGAAGGACAACCCCCAGTAGCCACGAATCAGGGCACAGGCCCGGACGACGATGAGGAATTCAAAGCATTTCTCACAGGCGTGGACGCACCTAGCAAATACAAGATGCAGGATTATGAGAGCGAAGGATCGCTATATGCCGCTATACACTTTACGATTGCTAATCCAGAGCATAAAGAGTACTCTAAATCACTTGCCAATGACCTCGCCAATCGTTCTGCAGCTCATTTTCTATAATCAAAGCTACGACCCAGAGCCAGCCCAAATCCGTCAAAAGAAGGCATTGATATGATATCCAGCAATGTTACCGCAATGGTGGCTACACCATACAACAATCTCCTGATGCTACCCCAATATTCTTTCCTTACTGAACCACGTTACTCGACAAATACGTTTATAGGCATTCTAATCGACACTGGCGCTGCAGAGCACTCTATGGCTGGATACCCCCAATATCTCGCTTATCGGAAGACTGCTAGTAATGCCGTACTTGACACCTCTACAGCAGGCCAAGCAACCATACGATTCGGACCAGGTGATGAGATCAAATCTATTGGGTCAATCGATGTGCCGACCCCTGTCG